>JAHIAM010002688.1:0-39540 GCA_021605205.1 Aegilops longissima
ATAAACTTGATGTCAATGATACCCAATATGATGGAACATGTAAAGGCAGTTCTTGAAGACTTGCGAAAGATGATGAATCCTCTTCATCCCACAAGGTCCTTGCTCTAACTGATGCGTGATATGGGTACAACATGCATATAATGTCTGAGTGTATCTACTCATTGCAATGCCATGTGCTTAGCATTGATCATGCATTAAATATGTCATGCCTTCCTTTTTGATACCTATTCCATTCATGATTACATGTTTTCAAATTCAAATCTTGTCATTCTACTCTATGCAATGCCATCTCTTAATTTGGACATCATGCTTCGAATATCTTATGCATTGTTATTCATCATTATGTACTTCATCTATCTCCATACCATTTTATTACATTGAAGTGATGTTCTAGTGCTCATTGCAATGCCATCTTATTTTCCCAATCATACCGTGTATGTTGCCTTATTATTTACTGTCGTATTCGCTAGCATATAGTTTTACATTCAACTAGTGTTTTTTCTTGTGTTGTCATGTGTATCCTAGCTCTTACACCATACTCCCTCCGTCCGGATTACATGTTGCGAAATGGATAAAAGGATGTATCTAGAACTGAAATCGCCTATACCCATCCATTTTTTCGGATGGAGGAATACATGTCAATATGTCATGCCTTTCTATTCTTGATACCTATTCCATCTCTCTCATGCATGTTTTATAATTAAAGCACAATTCTTCTATACAAGGCATGCAAGGGAAGGCGACTATGTTAAAATCTAGAGGTTACAAAAGATCCAAGCCGGGAGATAATAAACCAACTCCAGTTTTTATAGATCTTGCTCTAGCATAGAAACCCAACTCCTCGATAATAAGCAGATTCCGGTGGCCAAAGAACTAGTCGCTCGATTGGAGCAAAATATATCAACTCAATTCTAAGAAGCGTGTGCATATCCTGCATCATGAAATTTTATAGCATCTGATCATATTTTCTACATGTTTCTTACCCATCTCTCTTTTAGAAAATAAAGCAGAGATAGAAGAATTTCTGCAATGGTATCGTTTATGAGGAAAGATTCTTGCAGAATTCTCTATGCTCCAATGTAGATGTAAGTACCTGTTGTATATCACTATATTTTACATCAGCATGTATTTTGTTAATGGCGTGAATCAACCTTTATCGATCTAAATTTAGTTGTAGCAAAATGTATGATTAAAGGCCACAATGTTGATTTTGTAAAACTGCTGCAGTAGTTTTGCATCTGAGCTACATAGTGTACTATCTCATATCATTGGGTTTGAATACTTTAGGTGGGTTTTGTGTTTTTTTCTTGTGTTGTCTGTCGTATCCTAGCTCTTATCATACTCCCTCAGTCGGATTAAATGTCATGATGGATTGGATGTATCTAGAACTGAAATCGCTAGACCCATCCATTTATTTCGGATGGAGGGACATGTCAATATGTCATGCCTTTCTATTCTTGATTACCTATTCCATCTCTGTTGTAGCATGTTTCATAACTAATCACCATTCTTCTATATAAGGCATGCAAGGGAAGGCGGCTATATTAGAATCTGAAGGGTTACAAACCAGGTCTTTGCAAAAGATCCAAGCAGAATAATAACTCCATTTTCATAGATCTTGCTCGGCCACAGAGAAACCCAACTCCCATAATAATAAGCAGATTCGGTGGCCAAAGAACTAGTCATCCAGTCCGGCAAAATAATGTCAACTCAATTCTAAGAAGCGTGTTGTATCCTCGCATCATGAAATTTTATAGCATTACGATCATATTTTCTACATGTTTCTTACCCATCTCTCTGAAAATAAGGTTAAGCGATAGAAGACTTCCTCCATTGGGATGGTATCTGAGGAAATATCTTGCGGAATTCTCTGCTCAATGCTGATGTAAGTACTGTTGTATATCACTATATTTTACATCAACATGTATTTTGTTAATGGCGTGAATCTAACCTTTATCTGATCTAAAATTAGTTAAGCAAAATGTTAAAGGCGCCAATGTTGATTTTGTGAGGAAAACTGCGATAGTTTTGCATCTGAGCTGTGAATGTACTATCTCATATCAACATTCTTGAATTGTAGTGCTTCTCTGGTTGCCCATTCATTCATTGTGTCAATGTTGCTTTGTACTACCTTACACGGCTGATGATAGCTGTGCCATATGTGTTAATTTGGTGTAGGCTAGTTGCCCAAGCGTTCTTGTGTCAATGTTGCTTTCCTATTATCGACTTGCCATTGATAGCAATGCTAGTGTTTATTTTATGCGAACTCTGAAGATAAGAAGACAAACTCTGAAAACAACAAGGCAACCCCATTGTTTCTTTCTAGTAAATCTAGGCGGTAATATGGCAATAACTCATGATTATTCATGGTTCCGTCCTAATTTATGTTATGATCACGATGGTCGAGACACTCTCCACTATCAATAATACAAGCACCTTAAAATGCATCATCTGAATCATTCAATATCCTATGTCTAAGATACTGCGGAATAAATGTATGTTTGTGAACCAATTAATGGCTGAAGTAATGATGAATATGGTGGATGAATCGATCTTGAGTCGTGCGACACAACAAGCGATCAATGTTTCGAGCAGTGTAGCCAGCGAAAGAACTTGCCCACATGCTTGTGGGCGTCATCTATCTTGAGGTTGCGATTGTGGCGTTGTAGATGGTTAGGTTCGCTCATTTATTTGCATTGGCATCAATCTTTGATTGCCCGTGGATGTAATTTCTGTAATATATCTTTGATGTGCAGCGTTATTCCTGTATGCCATACCTTTGCTTGATCGATTTAGGTCTGTGCATAATTGCTGCAAAATAACAAACTCAAATTATCTAATTTGGCCTAAAGACATGTACAAACTTTAGTGGGCCCATTAAGTTAATGGGCCGTTACTAAACAAGTTAATGGTGGCCCTCTTACCTCGGATCGTTAACATGCGACATCGAAGAGGCAACAGGTGACTAATTTATTTCATGGGCGTTAACGGGCCATTACTAAGTTTGGGCTACATATGGAACTATCTTTATGAGCCTTTAGCAAGCGAAAGACAGCGGGCTTATCTTGGACCATAAGTGCATGGGTGGCTAAGAGCCGAAAATCGGTCGTATTGTAAATAAAGCCCAACGTATTTGTGGGCCCTAGCAAGCAAAAGAAACAGGCTGGTATTGGACCATGAAGGGCATGGATAGTTAAAAGCCAAAACTAAGGTCCGAAACTACAAATGGCTCATTTTATGGTCCGTTAACGGCCAAAAAAGCACAGGGGAAGCGGTATTAACACTTAAATGGGTCACTAAAGGACAAAACTCAGGTCCGACTACAAATGGCCCAACTGGTTATGGGCGTCAGCGAAATGAAAGTGACATGGCGAAATTATTTAACACTTAAATGGGCGCTAAAAGGCGAAACTAGATAACTACAAATGGCCCATCAATTTATGGGTCGTCAGCGGTGAAAAAGACACGGGCGAGAAGTGTTAAATTTAAATTAGCTAAAAGGCGAAGATGTACATCAAAATTGGCCCATCCATTGTGGGCGTTAACATCAGAAATCTCATCGGGCACGACATTGAGCCCAAATATGTAGCGATCGAACCGATGATGGGCTGCAATGGTGCAATCTTTAGCGGACGTTGATGGGCCGAATGGCACATCTCGTATGGGTCGTGGGCTTAAATGGGCCGACACAAGTAGGCCTTATATGGGTCGACTGCTAATTTTCTTTGGACCAACCTTTTTCACGGAATGGAGCCCTTTGTTGGGCCGTGCCATGTCGACCTATCATAGGCGCCTCTGTCCAATGAGTGGATGACATCTGTCCCAATGGTGAGAGCAACCACGTGTTTCCTGCGGCCAATGATGATTTTACCGTGGAAAATCCCATTGGTCGGCCATGTGCAGGTTATCGGATCCAAAACCGGACTCGATAGCTTGGCGTTCCGTTCTGTGGATGCTGCGTGTCGGTCTGCACCCTTGAAAAGCATTATACATGCCTTGCGATTTATTGTCGCCAAGTGGACACTTAAATGATGATAATTTTGGTAATGTCATGGAACACTTCTCGATAACCGAATATGACTATCTTGATTACATCATAAAATGCGTCATGGATGTACATGCATGACAAAAACGCGACCCTCTTTGTGACAAACACGTATATCATCACGGAAGTGTATTTTTTGTAGTAGCGGTGGTAGACTAGCAGATGTAGGGGATGTAGGTGTATGCGGTCTACCCATAAGTGAGTGCTAGCTTAGCTTATGAAGAAACGTGTCTCGGTCATCCGTTTCTCAAACACCATGTAGTCGCGAGAAATCCAACAGAGGAGATCGAGTCTCTTGGGGGAAAGTGCACAAACCTCTGCAGTGTACAAACTAATCATGGTTAGCAGTGTCCCCGGTTATGGACATCTTAGTGTCTGGTTCTTGGATTATCATGTTGATCTCATCACTGCTTAATTTAATTTGATGGGTTATTAACGATTACTTTTTAATTGGGATTGAGAGGGGTTTACCTTCTCAATGTTTAACAACTACCATGATAGTTAAATAAAACTTATTCCTGCTGCGGTAGGAAGAATTTGGCTTCATAAAACATATTTACCATATAGCCTCCACAAGCCATATATGCATATAGTGATAGCATTATTGAGTTCATTACTCTTTTGTGTTGCTTTTGCGGCATATTCCATGTCTTTGACCCGTTTTAAGACTGCAGCGTTATCATGTTGAGACTTTTCAGACTGTGAGTAAGGAGCCTTAGGTTGTGGTCTTTCACTTTCGATGATGCCGTTGGAGTTGATGGACTCACTTTATCTTCCAAGCCTTCCGTTGTTATCGTATTAGATGGCCTTAAGCCATATTTATTATAATAAGTTCTCTTTTGAGACATTCGATGTAATAAGTGTTGATTGCTACTCTGTTATAAAATCCTTCAAGTCTTGCATGTGTGTGGCATTACCCGATCCGAGGATGACACTTATGCCTGAGAGATCGATGCTGTTTGAGGTGCCAGTGCGCTACAAAGATGGTATCGAGCAAGCAGCTGGCCCAGGACGAACCACTAAGCAAAAGCCTAGATCACTCTCTCTTCTCATTTCTAACTCCTCTCCATTTTCTACTCTTTAGGGATGGCGGATGCAAGGATCAAGTTCACATGCCGGATGAAGACACCCTTTTTGGCGCACTTCAAGGAAGTCACTAGGTACTGAACATTGGAATACCAAGCTCCCCCAAGACCTACAAGCCACTTTACGGAGAAGAGGAGCCTTTGGATGATTCAAGTTCAAGTTCGGGAAGGATGTTCACATGATCCTTGAGCCCATAGAGTTTTCCTTTGATGCACCAACTTTGGAGTCTAGGAAAAGTATGGCAACTCACACTACCATGGGGCGCATTGGAGAAGTTTACCACAATGATCTCAAGGACACTATCTACCAGATTTGTGGGCGTCGAGATGAGCAATGGGAGATGATCGGCACGAGGAAGGATAAATCGATTGCCTCTTTCATCCGAGGAGTTAAGCAGGCACATTCGATGCGGGAGAACTAGATGTCTTGCGAGCATGATAGATTTGAATAAAGGCGATGACAAGGATCACGGAATGGAGGAAGAACTCAAGGCTACGCGAAGATTATGAGGAGAAATCGTCGTATTAGTGGAAAAGAATAGCGACGACAAGGAAGCTAGGAGTTTTCATGGGAGACCCGCGCCGAGAGGAGAAGATGGCGATTCCACTTGCGGAGAACTACATCATCATCGGCGACAAACTTGGATCCTGGCGATAGAGATGATGAATATGTTGATGAAGCTAGAGCAGATATCATGGAGTCTTCGACCGAGCAGTTTTCTAGATCGACCACCATATCGGTAGTAGTATTCCACCATGTATATAGTATAGTCCAAGCACTTTTGTAACGATAGTTCTAGACCGATTGTATGCCCTTGTTTGAATTGATTGAGTTGTATGTTTTGTGTTTGTCTCATGTGCATATATGTAGTGTGTTTTCCCCTAGACATCATTCTATTACATTTTTCTCATCTTTTCTAAACCCGACGAGATGCCTCAGAGGCCTTGACAATGGATTTGCCTTCCACGGAGCTCACTCGGTTGATCCATAGCGAGGAATGCTTTGATCACGAGATACTAGTCGAGAATCAAAACCATAGGAACAACAACAACAACAACAACCCACCACCACGGTTGATGATCCTTAGCCCGTTTTCTTAGGCTGAATCCACGGTGTTCTCCACTAACACCGAGCCGATTATTGCGAGATGATTGGCTCCATAAGATTGAGAGGGAGTTGACTCTTGTAGGATGCACATATGTGGAGAGAGTCGTTTTGCCGCACATCAGCTTGATGATACTTAACATCATGGTGGGAGAATTTCATGATCACTTACCCCATTGACACTTTGTGACATGGGACCCGGTTCGAGCAGGCTTTCACACTGCCCATGTTTGGGGGAGCTATAGCCATGAAGAAGCATGAATTTGCATAACTTCAGCCAAGGAGGGTGCCTTTGTTGGCCAATATGTGGATGAGTTTAGTAAGGTTAGCCGTTATGCCCTAGATGGCGTTGCTCTTGATGCAGCTAAAAGGAGAAGTTTTGGAAGGACTAAATGATGAAGTGAGCATGTAGTTGATGGTGGCAAATTTCAATAACTATCTCGGGGTTGGTGGATAGAGCTCGTGCTGCGAAGAGGCGGCGCAGCAGATTGACAGCGCAAGAGGAAGTATGGACAAGGGAAGTATAATTCGGAGCTCGTGCGAGACCCGTTACACCTCGAACTTCGGGAGGACTTCGTTCATAACCATGGAGCCACACTCATAATGGAGGAAATTCGCACAATCATAGTAGCCCCAAGAATGGTAATGGTAATGGAGGAAATGTAAGCGAGAACCGTTCCAACCCAGCAACACCCATAAGAAGGATCTAAGCCGTTACTTGCTACAAGTGCGGAAGACCGGTTGTTACGCCAATGAGGTGTCCACAAGCCAAGAATGGAAATGGCAATGGAAATACAGGGAAGAAGCCCAACCCTTTCAACAGGGGACAAGTGAACCACGTTAATGTGGAGGTTGAAGCCAGTAAATCTTGCGGTAATAGGTAAGGTTACAGTTAAGTCATTTCTGCCAATTGTACTTTTTGATACTAGTGCATAGCATTCATACATATCAAGGGATTTGTGGATAAGTATAAGTTTCCCACTAGAGTTCTTAAGACACCTATGCTGATAACCTCACCCGAAGTAGAGTATATGGCAAGCCATGTATGTTTTCAGATGCCATTAACCATAGGTAGGCATGTTTTCCCTCGAGATCGATAATATTGGAGTCGCAAAGGTTTGGATGTGATCTTGGGTATGGATTGGCTGCCAAGTATCGAGGAACATTAATTGCGCCCGATGAAATCGATTTGCTTACCGCCCGGAAGGAAGAAGGATCAAGTATGTATCTCGGCATGTAAATAGAGGACTCCTTATCGAGGAGTTGTATGCGGAGGAAATACCAGGTGATTTTCGGATTTTTGGATGTATTTCGAGAAGAGTTGCAGAGCATGCCAACTGGATAGAACGACATTGAGTATTTATTGAGCTTTTGCGAGCACGGGCCAATATCTAAGAGACCGTACAGAATGCGGAAAGGATTTGGAGGAAATCAAAAGCGATTAAGGGATTCTTGGATAAAGGTTATACTCGCCCAAGTTAAGTCACCTTGGGGATCTTGATGACTTCTAGTGGAGAAGAAGGATGGATCGTTAAGGATGGTTGTTGATTATCGAGGGAATGAGATGATGACGATCAAGAACAAGTACCCACTGCCCGATGACCAATGATTTGTTTGACCGGCTGCAAGGAGCTAAGGTGTTTTCAAGATCGATTTGCGATTAGGGTATCACCAGCTAAAGATTAGAGCAGGATATACCTAAGACAACTTTTACCACGAGATATGGGTTGTATGAGTATACCGTTATGTCATTTAGTGCGACTACTTGCACCTGCCTATTTTATGAACATGATGAACAAGGTGTTTATGGATTTTTTGGATAAGTTAGTTGTGGTGTTCATTTATGACATTCTAGTCTACTCGAAGAGCGAAGAGAGAACATAAAGAGCATTTGCGTTTGGTACTTGGTAAGCTATAGAGAACATCGGTTATATGCCAAGTTTAGCAAGTGTGAGTTTTGGTGAAGGAAGTTGGATTTCTTGGACATGTTATATCCGGGAAGGAATAGCGGTGACCCCAAAGGTTGTCCTGTGACAAATTGAGTCACCGTCGATCGTTGGAGATCGGAGTTTTCTTGGACTCGCGAGGATACTACGGAGGTTCATTGAAATTTCTCAAGATTGCAAAACCTATGCGGAGTTGTTGAAGAAGGACACCAAGTTCAAATGGGTGAGGAATGTGAGGCCAGTTTGGGAGTTGAAGAGGCGGCTTGGTTACATCGCGGTGTTGATTCGCCAGATCAGCGCAAGGATTATGAAGTATCTTGTGATGATGCTTCACGTCGAGGACTTGAGTCGTACTTATGCATGAAGAATTTGTTTCATATGCCTCACAACAGCCCCATGACTTAAACTATACTCACGGATGATTTGGAGTTAGCATCCGTAGTGCATCCGTTGAAGACATGGAGACATTTCTCATCGGAAACCATTGTGAGGTATACACGGATCACAAGAGTTTAAAGTATATCTTCACGCGAAGGAGTTGAATCTCGGCGGAGAGATGGTTAGAGCTCATTAAGGATTATGATATGAGATTGCATTATCATCCGGAAAAGCTAACTAACGTAACCCGATCGTTGAGCATAAAACTCATGTCAATACACTCATGTGCGGAGAGTTACAAGGAGTTGGCGAGAGGACCTTCGCGAGCTATGTTTGGAGATAGTTCGAAAGGCTATGTAGCAGCATTGGAGATTCGGTCTACTTTGATGGATAAGATCGAGCTCGAGGAAGGCGGACAAGGAGATGGCGAGATAAAGGAAAGGATGAGCAAAGGAAGGCTAAAAAGGATTTCGTGAGGATGAGCGATACCTTATGGTTTGAGGACCGGCGTATATGTGCGAATGATCGGGAGATCGGAAGTTGATTACAAGAGGCCCATGATTACATCATATTCGATTCACAGGAAATACCAAGATGTATCTGGATTTGAAGGATAGTTTTGGTGGACGGAATGAAGAAGGATATTGCGGAGTATGTTTGTGATGTGTATGTCGGTGAAGTGAAGCGAGAACATCGAAAGCCGGATTGCTACAACCCTTGCGATACTTGAATGGAAGTGGGATAAACTAGGCATGGATTTTATCAGGGATTACCGGGACTCGTTCAAGCTATGACTCGATATGGGTTGTAGTCGATCGTTTGACTAAAGTAGCTCATTTCATCCCGGTGAAGACCACTTACGGTGCTAAGTTGGCAAATACACATGACGAGGATCGTATGTGCATGGAGTTAGGGACCATTGTATCGGATAGAGTAACCTAGTTTACTTCAAAGTTTTGGAATCGGTTGCATGAAACTTTGGGAACGAGCTAGAAGTTTAGTACCGCTTTTCACCCATGACATATGGACGGGCGAGAGAGTAAATTAGATTACGGAGGACATGTTGAGAGCTTGTGCGCTAGACTATGGATCTAGTTGGGGCGATAATTTGCCTTATCAGAGTTCTCTTACAACAACAGTTATCAAGCCGGTTTGAAGATGGCCCCTTTCAAAGCCTTATGCGGAAGGTGCGAACACCATTGTTGTGGGCGAAGTTGGAGACCGAGTTGTTTGGACCAGATTTGATTAAAAGTGAAGAAGGTTAAGGCGATTCGCGATAGACTCAAGGTAGCCAATCGAGCGAAGGTTGGATTGAAATGCAAGAGACGAGTTTATGAAGTTGGAGACAAAGTGTATCTTCGTGTATCCCCACTTGAGGTGAGCGCTTTGGAGTTAAGGAAAGTTAAGCGCCACGATTTGTGGGACGTCTGAGTTTTGGAGCGTATGGGAGAAGTTGCTTACAAGTTGGAACTGCCGAAGAATTGTCCGGAGTTCATGATGTGTTCCACGTTTCTTAGTTGAAGAAGTGCCATGCGGAGATGGCTGATATTCCTCTGAGAGATCTGTCTGCTAGAAGCGATACAATTGGATAGCGATTTGACATATGAGGAGAAACCGGTCAAGATACTCGATTTTGCCGGAATTCACAGCAACAAGGTTATCAAGTTTTGCAAGGTTCGATGGAGTCACCATACGAGGATGAAGCCACTTGGGAGCAGAGAGGAAGACTTGGAAGGATCACTCTCACCTATTTTCTAGCCAACCCGAATCTCAGTGAGATTTATCTTAAGGCGTAGGTTTGTAACATCCCAAATTTTCAATTTGGAATGCTATACATTAGATCATCATTGCATATCATATTTTAATGCATTTGGTTGATCCTAGAAATTCTCATAACTCAAGGACCCATGAAGAGAGTTGGGGATTCGTTATTTCATATTGAGCTTTTCTCAAATTTTGAAAAGAGGATCGTTTGATTTTAATTATTTTTCTATGAAATATTTCTTTGATTAAAAAAGAGAGATAAAATAGCTTCCTCAAAATAAATAAATATCAGAGATTTAATATTAAAATCAAATAAGATTTTGTTACGAGTTTTGTCGCTATTTTTGAATTAGGAAAAATATGCATTTTTCAAGTTGCATTTAGGCCCAAATAAATGTTCACCTTGTCAAGACCTATTTTTTGAGGGCGAGGAAAATTTATTATGGGATTTTGGAGTCGTTTAGTATTTCTTTTCTTTCTTTTTACGCACGAAATTATTTAAAAAATTCAAACCGACTTGGTCGTGAACTCGGGCAGCCTTTATAAGGCGCGCCCGCAGCCTTAACCAGCCCGCGCCGCCGAAAACCCTAACCGCCGATCCACCGCCATCGAGCATGCAGCTTGTGCCTCGCCATGGCCGCCACCCAGGCCGCGCGCCCGTCGCCGCCGACCACCGTCGCCCGAACCGCCAGCGCCGCCGCCCGCCGCGGAGTTCGAGTAGCCGCGGTTTTTTAAATGATCGGTTTATTTCGTAAACCCTAGTTTTCATTTTTATTTAGATCGGTTTGGTTTATTTTATTGGTTTATTTATTTAGCGGACGTTAAGCTCGTGCGTTCATTTAAGAACAGTTTTCACCGTTTAGCATGAATGACAAGCGTTAGATTCGTTAGCTTTGTTCGTCAATTTTTCTTTTTCTCGGATTTTCGTGATTATTTTGATCGTGATTTACGATCCGACTTTCGTTCTAGTATAATGTTCCATTTCGTTTATCGAATCAGGCGATTCAAGCGCCTAAGTTTAGCCTCGAAACCCTCTTTCTGTTTAGCCTTAAACAAGTTTTGCTACTGTAAAATTTGACTTAAGTCAGATTAGTAAACAAAGCTTGTTTCTTTCGCCGTTTGAGTTTTGTTACTTCATTTGATTTGATTCTTTTTGCAAACGAGTTATTAAGTTGAAATTTCTGTTAGATCTATTATTTGAGTTTTACTCGTGCCTTTGCTTGATTGCTTATTGTATGCTTGTTTGTTTGCGATAGAGTACGAGTCTTGACGCTGCTACTCTGAGTCTCTCTAGGTTTCACGGATCATCGAAAGGCAAGTAACACTTTGATCATACTTATTTTCTACCCAGTTTTGCATTAGATCAATCCTCAAACAATTGCATGGTTAGGATCTGATTTAAATTGTGGGTTTAGGAGTAGATGAGGTAGTACCTATTCTGTTATTATCAAACCACAGGAGTTACTTCTCGTTATGCTTATATTGTTATCGATGCTGCGTAGGCGTGGTTTGGGTTTGCGTGTATTCATGACAAATGTGAGTATTCTTAATTAATGGTTAACTTAAGGTGGCAACTTAAATACACATCTGGGTGGATTGAGGCACACAGAAATTCGATGATTGCTGTATTTTTGGAAATCCGGGAATGCCGTGTGATTCTCTATGGACCGCCACCAGGCTCAAAGGGATCATAAGATTATTCATGCTAGAAACTTCCGTGTGCAGCCACAAGCTATTATGGGCTCTAGCATAGTTGATTAAGTTGTGTGAACTCTTACGGTGGTAGACTAGCATATGTAGGGATGTAGGTGTGCGGTCTACCCATCGTGAAGGTGCTAACAGCTTATGAAAGATTGTGTCTCGGTCATCCGTTTCTCAAACACCATAGTGCGAAATCCAACGGAGGAGATCAGTCTTGTGGGGAAAAGTGCACAAACCTCTGCAGTGTACAAACTAATCATGGTTAGCCGTGTCCCGATTATGGACATCTTGGTTTTGGTTCTTGGATTATCATGTTGATCTCATCACTACTTAGTTTAATTTGATGGATAATCAATGATTACTTTTAATTGGGATTGAGAGGGGTTTACCTTCTCAATGTTTAACAACTACCATGATAGTTAAATAAAACTTATTCGCTGCGTAGGGAAAATTTGGCTTTTAAAAATATATTTACCATCTGACCTCCACCATATATGCATATAGTGATAGCATTATTGAGTTCATTACTCTTTTGTGTTCTTGGCATATTCCATATCTTTGGCCGTTTTCCAGACTGAGCGTATCATGTTCACGGACTTTCAGACGGTAGTAAGGGCCTTAGGTCATGGTCTTTCACTCGGTGATGGACTCACTTTATCGTCCGGTATAAGTGTTAGATGGCCTTAAGCCATATTTATTGTAATAATTTCTCTTTTGAGACATTCGATGTAATAAGTTGTGATTGCTACTCTGTTATAAATCCTTCCAAGTCTTGTGTAGTACCGATCCAGGGATGACACTTATGCACAGAAGATCGGTATTTGAGTCTGGTCGCTACATTAAAGTTGTTGAGAATTGTTGTTTAGGAGCGTGGCAGAAATTCAAAAATTTCCTCGTGTCACCAAGATCTATCTATGGAGAAACTAGCAGGGGAAGGAGAGTGCATCTACATACCCTTGTAGATCGCTAGCGGAGCGTTCAAGAAACGGGGTTGAAGGAGTCGTGCTGGTCGTGATCCAAATCACGGAGATCCTAGTGCCAAGCAGACGGCACCTCGCGTTCAACACGTATAGGCGGTGGCGTCTCCATGCCTTGATCCAGCAAGGAGAGAGGGAGATGTTGGGAAGACTCCATCCAGCGGCAACCGCGACGGTGTGGTGGTGATGGAGGGCGTGGCAATCTGCGACCGCCGCAAGCACATGAGGAGAGGAGGAGACTTGGGAGAGGGAGGGCTGCGCCCGAGGGCAAGTGTATCGCCTCCCACTATATATAGGGGTGGAGGGCTGGTTTCTTGCCCTCAAGTCCATTGGGGCGTTAGCAAGAGTGGGAGGAAAGAAATCCCATCCTTTCCTTTCCCCACCGATTATTATCCCCCTTTTTAGGGATCTTGATCTTATCCCTTGGGATATGATTCCTTCTAAGGGGATCTTGGTGCGCCTTGACCAGGGTGTGTTGCCCCCACTACCCACGTTCATGTGGTCCCCCATGCAGGTGGGCCCCTCCGGAACCTTCTAGAACCTTCCCGGTACAATGCAGAAAAATCCCGAACATTTCCGGTGGCCATAATAGGACTTCCCATATATAAATCTTTACCTCGGACCATTCCAACTCTCGTGGCGTCAAGAATCTCATACGGGACTCGAACAACATTCAATAACCCGTATATCTATTCCTATAACCTAAGCGCCAGAACCTTAAGTGTGAACCCTCGGGTTTGGGAACCATCTTGAACATGACCAGGCGTTCTCGGTCAATAACCAACAGCGGAATCTGGATACCCATGTTGGATCCCACATGTTCCACGATGATCTCATCGGATGAACCCACGATGTCAAGGACTCAATCGATCCGTATACAATTCCCTTTGTCGCGGTGGTTTACTTGCGAGATTCGATCGTCGGTATACGATACCTTGTTCAATCTCGTTACCGCAAGTCTCTTTACTCGTTCCATAACACATCATCCGTGATCCCCTTGGGTCACATTGTACATTATATGATGATGTAATACCGAGTGGGCCAGAAGATACCTCTGTTTACCGAGTGACAAATCGCAGTCTCGATTAGTGCCAACCACAGACACACTTTGGAGATACGTAGTGCACCTTTATAGCCACCCGATTACGTTGTGGCGTTTGGTACACCAAAGCATTCCTCGGTATCCGGGAGTTGCACAATCTCATGGTCTAAGGAAAAGATACTTGACACTAGAAAAGCTTTAGCATATCTGAACTACGATCTTTGTGCTAGGCTTAGGATTGGGTCTTGTCCATCACATCATTCTCCAAATGATGTGATCCGTTATCAATGACATCCAATGTCCATGGTGGAAACCGTAACCATCTTGATCAGCGAGCTAGTCAACTAGAGGCTTACTAGGGACATGGTGTTGTCTATGTATCCACATGTATCTGAGTTTATAGCATGGATAATAAACAATTATCATGAACAAAATATAATAATAACCAATTTATTATTGCCTCTAGGGCATATTTCAATAGTCTCCCACTTGCACTAGAGTCAATAATCTAGTTCACATCGCAACACTCATAGGTCACATCTCCATGTGACCAACATCCAAGTTTAGTAGTGTCACTAAACTAGTTCACATCATCATGTGATTAAGACTCAATGAGTTACGGGGTTTGATCATGTTTTGCTAGAGAGGTTTTAGTCAGCAGGTGCAAACATTAGGTCCGTGTATATAAATCTCTATGTCATATTGTAAATGCTGCTTCCACGCTCCACTTGGAGATATTCAAATGGTTGCTCCACTATATGTATCCGGTTTTCTACTCGAGTCACTCGGATAGGTGTTAAAGCTTGCATCGTAACCCTACGTGAACTCTTTATCACCTCCATAATCGAAAACATGTCATTATTTACTCCAAGGACAATTTTGACCATTGTCAATGATCCATTCTGGATCACTCTTGTACCTGCTGGACTCATTGCAAGGCACACTTCGATGCGGTATCGGCATAGCATACTCTGAATATGCGAAAGCATAGGGGCGACCTTAGTCCTTTCTCTCTCTTCTTGTGGGTGAGCTTTAACTCTTAACTTCATACCTTACAACTCAGGCAAGAACTCCTTCTTTGGTGATCCATCTTGAACACCTTCAAGATCATGTCAAGTATGTGCTCATTTGAAAGTACCATTTAAGCGTGTTTTATCTATCCTCATAGATCTTGATGCTCAATGTTGAAGCAGCAATTCAGGTTTTCTATTGAAAACACTTTTCAAATAACCCTATATGCTTTCGAAATTCTACATCATTTCCGATCAACAATATGTCATTCACATATACTTATCGAGAAATTCTATAGTGCTCCCACTCACTTCTTTGGAAATACAAGTTTCTCACAAACTTTATAAACCCAAAATCTTTGATCATCTCATCAAAGTGTACATTCCAACTCGAGATGCTTACTTGGTCCTTAGAAGGATCTGGGCGACCTACCTTTTAGCATCCTTAGGATGAAAGAACTTTCTAATTGTATCACATACAACCTTTCCCAACTAGTAAGGAAAGTCATTTTGACATCCATCTGCGGATTTCATAAATGCAGCTAATGCTAACATGATTCGGCGGACTTAAGCCTCGCTACGGATGAGAAAATATCATCGTAGTCAACTCCTTGAACTTGAAAAACTCTTACGCACAAGTCGAGCTTCATAGGCGGTGACATTACCGTCCGTCCGTCTTCTTCTTAAAGATCCATTTATCTCAATGGCTTGCGATCATCGAGGCAAATCCACCAAAGTCCATGCTTTGTTACGATACATGGATCCTATCTGGATTTCATGGCCTAACCATTTGTGAATATGGGCCACCACTTCTCATAACTTTCGTGGGTTCATTGTTGTCTAGCAACATGACCTTCAAGACAGGATTCTTGTACCACTCGAGTAATCGCATCCTTGTCACCCCGGTCGTGGTGACTTGATCAGAAACTTCATGATCACTATCATAGCTTCTACTTCAATTGATGTAGGCCACGGAACAACTTCATGTGCCTGCTACACACTTGTTGAAGTGTGATTCAATAACCTCATCAAGTCTCACCATCCTCCCACTCAATTCTTTGAGAGAAACTTTTCCTCGGAAAGGACCTAATTCTAGAAACAATCCTTTTTGCTTCGGGCCAGGGGAGGTATACCCAACTATTTTGGGTGTCCTATGAAGATGCATTTTATCCTCTTTGGGTTCGAGCTTATCAACACAAACTTTTTTACATAAGCGTCGCAGCCCCAAACTTTTAAACGACAATTTAGGTTTCTCCAAACCATAGTTCAAGCAGTGTCGTCTCAAGGGAATTCGTGGTGCCCTATTAAAGTGAGTGCGGTTGTCTCTAATGCCTAACCCATGAGCGATAGTGGTAATCGATAAGATACATCATAGTGCATCATATCCAATAGGGTGCAACTATGATGTTTGGACAAACCATCACACTATGGTGTTCGAGTGGTATTTTATTGTGAAACAATTTCCACAATGTCTTAATTGTGTGCCAAAGCTCGTAACTCGGATACTCATCTCTATGATCATATCATAGACATTTTATCCTCTTGTCACGATGATCTTCAACTTCACTAAAATTACTTGAACCATTCAATAATTCGACTTGTGTTTCATCAAGTAAATACACTCAATATCTACTCAAATCATCCGTGAAGTAAGAACATAACGATATTCACTGCATGCGGGCACTCATTGGTTGCACACATCAAATGTGTTACTTCCAACAAGTTGCTATCTTTTTCCATCTTCTTGAGGCTTTTCCGTCATCTTGCCCATGTGGTATGATTTGAATATCTCAAGTGATTCAAAATCAAGTGAGTCCAAATGATCCATCGCATGGAGTTTCATCATCGTATACACCAATAGACATGGTTAGCATGTCTCAAACTTTTCAAAAAAGTGAGTCAAAGATCCATCAACATGGAGCTTCTTCATGCGTTTATACCAATATGACACATGGCAATGCCACAAGTAAGTGGTACCATCATTACTATCTTATATCTTTTGGCATGGTGTATTACTATGATCGAGATTCAATAAACCATTCCTTTAGGTGCAAGACCATTGAAGGTATTATTCAAATAGAGTAACCATTATTCTCCTTAAATGAATAACCGTTATTGCGATAGACATAATCCAATCATGTCTTTGCTCAATGCAAACACCAATGACAATTATTCTGGTTTAATACTAATCTTGATGGTAGAGGGGCGTGTGATGTTTGATCACATCAAACTTGAAACACTTCAACATATATCGACTCACCTTTAGCTAGTCTCCGTTTATTCCATAGCCTTTTATTTGAGTTACTAACACTTAGCAACAGAACGGTATCTACCACGGTGCTACTAGGATTACTAGTAAAGTACACAATAACTTAATGTATATCAATATACTTCTATCGATACCGCCTTCTCATCTACCAAGTATCTAGGGTAATTCTGCTCAGGTGTTTTCCCTTATACGAAGCACTTAGTCTCGGGTTTGGGTTGTTTCTTACCCATCTCTTTTTAGAAAATAAAGCAGAGATGAGAAGAATTTCTGCAATGGTATAGTTTATGAGGAAAGATTCTTGCAGAAATTCTCTATGCTCCAATGTAGATGTAAGTACCATTGTATATCACTATATTTTACATCACATGTATTTTGTTAATGGCGTGAATCAACCTTTATCGATCTAAATTTAGTTGTAGCAAAATGTATGATTAAAGGCCACAATGTTGATTTTGTAAAACTGCTGCAGTAGTTTTGCATCTGAGCTACATAGTGTACTATCTCATATCATTGGGTTTGAATACTTTAGGTGGGTTTTGTGTTTTTTTCTTGTGTTGTCTGTCGTATCCTAGCTCTTATCATACTCCCTCAGTCGGATTAAATGTCATGATGGATTGGATGTATCTAGAACTGAAATCGCTAGACCCATCCATTTATTTCGGATGGAGGGACATGTCAATATGTCATGCCTTTCTATTCTTGATTACCTATTCCATCTCTGTTGTAGCATGTTTCATAACTAATCACCATTCTTCTATATAAGGCATGCAAGGGAAGGCGGCTATATTAGAATCTGAAGGGTTACAAACCAGGTCTTTGCAAAAGATCCAAGCAGAATAATAACTCCATTTTCATAGATCTTGCTCGGCCACAGAGAAACCCAACTCCCATAATAATAAGCAGATTCGGTGGCCAAAGAACTAGTCATCCAGTCCGGCAAAATAATGTCAACTCAATTCTAAGAAGCGTGTTGTATCCTCGCATCATGAAATTTTATAGCATTACGATCATATTTTCTACATGTTTCTTACCCATCTCTCTGAAAATAAGGTTAAGCGATAGAAGACTTCCTCCATTGGGATGGTATCTGAGGAAATATCTTGCGGAATTCTCTGCTCAATGCTGATGTAAGTACTGTTGTATATCACTATATTTTACATCAACATGTATTTTGTTAATGGCGTGAATCTAACCTTTATCTGATCTAAAATTAGTTAAGCAAAATGTTAAAGGCGCCAATGTTGATTTTGTGAGGAAAACTGCGATAGTTTTGCATCTGAGCTGTGAATGTACTATCTCATATCAACATTCTTGAATTGTAGTGCTTCTCTGGTTGCCCATTCATTCATTGTGTCAATGTTGCTTTGTACTACCTTACACGGCTGATGATAGCTGTGCCATATGTGTTAATTTGGTGTAGGCTAGTTGCCCAAGCGTTCTTGTGTCAATGTTGCTTTCCTATTATCGACTTGCCATTGATAGCAATGCTAGTGTTTATTTTATGCGAACTCTGAAGATAAGAAGACAAACTCTGAAAACAACAAGGCAACCCCATTGTTTCTTTCTAGTAAATCTAGGCGGTAATATGGCAATAACTCATGATTATTCATGGTTCCGTCCTAATTTATGTTATGATCACGATGGTCGAGACACTCTCCACTATCAATAATACAAGCACCTTAAAATGCATCATCTGAATCATTCAATATCCTATGTCTAAGATACTGCGGAATAAATGTATGTTTGTGAACCAATTAATGGCTGAAGTAATGATGAATATGGTGGATGAATCGATCTTGAGTCGTGCGACACAACAAGCGATCAATGTTTCGAGCAGTGTAGCCAGCGAAAGAACTTGCCCACATGCTTGTGGGCGTCATCTATCTTGAGGTTGCGATTGTGGCGTTGTAGATGGTTAGGTTCGCTCATTTATTTGCATTGGCATCAATCTTTGATTGCCCGTGGATGTAATTTCTGTAATATATCTTTGATGTGCAGCGTTATTCCTGTATGCCATACCTTTGCTTGATCGATTTAGGTCTGTGCATAATTGCTGCAAAATAACAAACTCAAATTATCTAATTTGGCCTAAAGACATGTACAAACTTTAGTGGGCCCATTAAGTTAATGGGCCGTTACTAAACAAGTTAATGGTGGCCCTCTTACCTCGGATCGTTAACATGCGACATCGAAGAGGCAACAGGTGACTAATTTATTTCATGGGCGTTAACGGGCCATTACTAAGTTTGGGCTACATATGGAACTATCTTTATGAGCCTTTAGCAAGCGAAAGACAGCGGGCTTATCTTGGACCATAAGTGCATGGGTGGCTAAGAGCCGAAAATCGGTCGTATTGTAAATAAAGCCCAACGTATTTGTGGGCCCTAGCAAGCAAAAGAAACAGGCTGGTATTGGACCATGAAGGGCATGGATAGTTAAAAGCCAAAACTAAGGTCCGAAACTACAAATGGCTCATTTTATGGTCCGTTAACGGCCAAAAAAGCACAGGGGAAGCGGTATTAACACTTAAATGGGTCACTAAAGGACAAAACTCAGGTCCGACTACAAATGGCCCAACTGGTTATGGGCGTCAGCGAAATGAAAGTGACATGGCGAAATTATTTAACACTTAAATGGGCGCTAAAAGGCGAAACTAGATAACTACAAATGGCCCATCAATTTATGGGTCGTCAGCGGTGAAAAAGACACGGGCGAGAAGTGTTAAATTTAAATTAGCTAAAAGGCGAAGATGTACATCAAAATTGGCCCATCCATTGTGGGCGTTAACATCAGAAATCTCATCGGGCACGACATTGAGCCCAAATATGTAGCGATCGAACCGATGATGGGCTGCAATGGTGCAATCTTCGGGCGTTGATGGGCGAATGGCACATCTCGTATGGGTCGTGGGCTTAAATGGGCTGACACAAGTAGGCCTTATATGAATTGGCTGCTAATTTTCTTGGACCAACCTTTTTCACGGAATGGGCCCTTTGTTGGGCCGTGCCATGTCGACCTATCATAGGCGCCTCTGTCCAATGAGTGGATGACATCTGTCCCAACGGTGGGAGCAACACGTGTTTCCTACGTGATGATTTTACCGTGGAAAATCCCATTGGTCAACATGTAGTTATCGGATCAAAACCGGACTCGATAATGGCAATTGGATTCTGCGTGTCGGTCACCCTTGGCTTACTTACGTATGTGTGATTTATTGTCATGGACACTTCCGTGATGATAATTTTGGTAATGTCATGGAACACTTCTCGACAACAGGTATGACTATCTTGATTACGTCATAAAATCGTCATGGATGTACATGCATGACAAAAACGCGACCTCTTGTGACAAACCGTATATCATCACGGAATGTATTTTTTGTAGTGGCGGTGGTAGACTAGCAGATGTAGGGGATGTAGGTGTGCGGTCTACCCATAAGTAGTGCTAGCAGCTTATGAAGAGGCGTGTCTCGGTCATCCGTTTCTCAAACACCATGTAGTGCGAGAAATCCAACAGAGGAGATCGAGTCTTGTGGGGAAAAGTGCACAAACCTCTGCAGTGTACAAACTAATCATGGTTAGCAGTGTCCCCGGTTATGGACATCTTAGTATCTGGTTCTTGGATTATCATGTTGATCTCATCACTACTTAATTTAATTTGATGGGTTATTAACGATTACTTTTTAATTGGGATTGAGAGGGGTTTACCTTCTCAATGTTTAACAACTTCCATGATAGTTAAATAAAACTTATTCCTGCTGATGAGGGAAATTTTGCTTCATAAAACATATTTACCATATAGCCTCCACAAGCCATATATGCATATAGTGATAGCATTATTGAGTTCATTACTCTTTTGTGTTACTTTTGCGGCATATTCCATGCTTGACCCGTTTCGGTACCAGCGTATCATGTTGAGACTTTTCAGACTGTGAGTAAGGAGCCTTAGGTTGTGGTCTTTCACTTTCGTGATGCCGTTGGAGTTGATGGACTCACTTTATCTTCCAAGCCTTCCGTTGTTATCGTATTAGATGGCCTTAAGCCATATTTATTATAATAAGTTCTCTTTTGAGACATTCGATGTAATAAGTGTTGATTGCTACTTGTTATAAATCCTTCAAGTCTTTGTGTGTGTTACCGATCAGGATGACACTTATGCCTGAGAGATCGATCTGTTGAGTGCGGTGGCTACAAAGATGGTATCGAACAAGCTGACATGGACCGACCACTAAGCAAAAGCCTAGATCACTCTCTTCTCATTTCTAACTCCTCTCCATTTCTACTCTTTAGGGATGGCGGATGCAAGGATCAAGTTCACGCATTGGATGAAGACACCCTTTTTGGCGCACTTCAAGGAAGTCACTAGGTACTGAACATTGGAATACCAAGCTCCCCAAGACCTAGCGCCACTTTACGGAGAAGAGGAGCCTTTGGATGATTCAAGTTCAAGTTCGGGAAGGATGTTCACATGATCTTGAGCCCATAGAGTTTTCCTTTGATGCACCAACTTTGGAGTCTAGGAAAAGTATGGCAACTCACATTACCATGGGGCGCATGGAGGAGTTTACCACAATGATCTCAAGGACACTATCTACCAGATTTGTGGGCGTCGAGATGAGCAATGGAGATGATCGGCACCGGGAAGGATAAATCGATTGCCTCTTTCATCCGGGGAGTTAAGCGAGCATTCGATGCGGGAGAACTAGATGTCTTGCGAGCATGATAGATTTGAATAAAGGCGATGACAAGGATCACGGAATGGAGGAAGAACTCAAGGCTACGAAAGATTATGAGGAGAAATCGTCGTATTAGTGGAGAAGAATAGCGACGACAAGGAAGCTAGGAGTTTTCATGGGAGACCCGCGCGGAGAGGAGAAGATGGCGATTCCACTTGCGGAGAACTACATCATCATCGGCGACAGACTTGGATCCTGGCGATAGAGATGATGAATATGTTGATGAAGCTAGAGCAGATATCATGGAGTCTTGACGAGCAGTTTTCTAGATCGACCACCATATCGGTAGTAGTATTCCACCATGTATATAGTATAGTCCAAGCACTTTTGTAACGATAGTTCTAGACCGATTGTATGCCCTTGTTTGAATTGATTGAGTTGTATGTTTGTGTTTGTCTCATGTGCATATGGGTAGTGTTTTTCCCCTAGACATCATTCATTTTCTCATCTTTTCTAAACCCATGAGATGCCTCGAGGGGCGACAATGGATTTGCCTTCCCGGAGCTCACTCAGTTGATCGATGGCAGAATGCTTTGATCACGAGATACTAGTCGAATCAAAACCATAGGAACAACAACAACAACAACCCACCACCACCACCGGTTGATCCTTAGCCCGTTTTCTTAGGCTGAATCCACGGTGTTCTCCACTAACACCGAGCCGATTATTGCAGATGATTGGCTCCATAAGATTGAGAGGAGTTGACTCTGTAGGATGCACATATGTGGAGAGAGTCGTTTTGCCGCACATCAGCTTGATGGACGCAACATCATGGTGGGAGAATTTCATAGTCACTTACCCCATTGACAACGTGACATGGGACCAGTTCCAGCGGGCTTTCACCTTACCCATGTTTGCAGGAGCTATGGCCATGAAGAAGCATGAATTTAACTTCATGAAGGAGGGTGCCTTTGTTGGCCAATATGTGGATGAGTTTAGTAAGTTAGCCGTTATGCCCTAGATGGTACTCTTGATCGACTAAAAGGAGAAGTTTTGGAAGGACTAAATGATGAAGTGAGCATGTAGTTGATGGTGGCAAATTTCAATAACTATCAGGAGTTGGTGGATAGAGCTCTGGTGCGAAGGGAAGCGCAGCAGATTGACAGCGCAAGAGGAAGTATGGACAAGGGAAGTATAATTCGGGCTCGTGAGAGACCCGTTACACCTCGAACTCGGGAGGACTTCGTTCATAACCATGGAGCCACACTCATAATGGAGGAAGTTCGCACAATCATAGTGGCCCCAAGAATGGTAATGGTAATGGAGGAAATGTAGGACAGAACCGTTCCAACCCGGCAACACCCATAAGAAGGATCTAAGCCGTTACTTGCTACAAGTGCGGAAGACCGGACATTACGCCAATGAGGTGTCCTGAAGCCAAGAATGGAAATGGCAATGGAAGCCTGGAAGAAGCCCAACCCTTTCAACAGGGGACAAGTGAACCACGTTAATGTGGAGGTTGACCCAGACCAAATGCAGTAATAGGTAAGTTTACGGTTAAGTCATTTCTGCCAATTGTACTTTTTGATACTAGTGCATCATTCATACATATCAAGGGATTTGTGGATAAGTATAAGTTTCCCACTAGAGTTCTTAAGACACCTATGCTAGTAACCTCACCCGAAGTCAGGTTTTCTATTGAAAACACTTTTCAAATAACCCTATATGCTTTCGAGAAATTCTACATCATTTCCGATCAACAATATGTCATTCACATATACTTATCAGAAATTCTATAGTGCTCCCACTCACTTCTTTGGAAATACAAGTTTCTCACAAACTTTGTATAAACCCAAAATCTTTGATCATCTCATCAAAGTGTACATTCCAACTCGAGATGCTTACTGGTCCTTAGAAGGATCATTTGGAGCCACATACCTTTAGCATCCTTAGGATGACAAAGACTTTCTAATTGTATCACATACAACCTTTCCTTCTGGCTGGTAAGGAAAGTCATTTTGACATCCATCTGCGATTTCATAAATGCAGCTAATGCTAACATGATTCAGCGGACTTAAGCTCGCTACGGATGAGAAAATATCATCGTAGTCAACTCCTTGAACTTGTGAAAACTCTTTACGCCACAAGTCGAGCTTCATAGCGGTGACATTACCGTCACGTCCGTCTTCTTCTTAAAGATCCATTTATCTCAATGGCTTGCCGATCATGAGCAAATCCACCAAAGTCCATGCTTTGTTACGATACATGGATCCTATCTCAGATTTCATGGCTTCTAACCATTTGTCCGAATATGGGCCCATCAGCTTCTCCATAACTCGTGGGTTCATTGTGTCTAGCAACATGACCTTCAAGACAGGATTCTTGTACCACTCGAAGTAAATGCATCCTTGTCACCCTCAGTGCGTAGTGACTTGATCCAAACTTCATGATCACTATCATAGCTTCTACTTCAATTGATGTAGCGCCACAGGAACAACTTCATGTGCCTGCTACACACTTGTTGAAGTGACGATTCAATAACCTCATCAAGTCTCCACCATCCTCCTCAATTCTTTGAGAGAAACTTTTCCTCGGGAAAGGACCTAATTCTAGAAACAATCCTTTTTGCTTGGAGCTGAGTGGAGGTATACCCAACTATTTTGGGTGTCCTATGAAGATGCATTTTATCCTCTTTGGGTTCGAGCTTATCAACTTGAAACTTTTTTTACATAAGCGTCGCAGCCCCAAACTTTTAAGAAAGCGACAATTTAGGTTTCTCCAAACCATAGTTCAAGCGGTGTCGTCTCAAGGGAATTCGTGGTGCCCTATTAAAGTGAGTGCGGTTGTCTCTAATGCCTAACCCATGAGCGATAGTAGTAGTCGATAAGATACATCATGTACGCATCATATCCAATAGGGTGCAACTATGATGTTTGGACAAACCATCACACTATGGTGTTCGGTGGTATTTTATTGTGAAACAATTTCCACAATGTCTTAATTGTGTCCAAAGCTCGTAACTCAGATACTCATCTCTATGATCATATCATAGACATTTTATCCTCTTGTCACGATGATCTTCAACTTCACTCTGAAATTACTTGAACCATTCAATAATTCGACTTGTGTTTCATCAAGTAAATACACTCAGATATCTACTCAAATCATCAGTGAAGTAAGAACATAACGATATTCCTTGCATGCCTCGGCACTCATTGGACTGCACACATCAAAATGTGTTACTTCCAACAAGTTGCTATCTTTTTCCATCTTCTTGAAAGCGAGGCTTTTCGTCATCTTGCCCATGTGGTATGATTTGAATATCTCAAGTGATTCAAAATCAAGTGAGTCCAAATGATCCATCGCATGGAGTTTCATCATGCGTATACACCAATAGACATGGTTAGCATGTCTCAAACTTTTCAAAAGCAGTGAGTCAAAGATCCATCAACATGGAGCTTCTTCATGCGTTTTATACCAATATGACTTACATGGCAATGCCACAAGTAAGTGGTACCATCATTACTATCTTATATCTTTTGGCATGAAAATGTGTATTACTATGATCGAGATTCAATAAACCATTCCTTTAGGTGCAAGACCATTGAAGGTATTATTCAAATAAATAGAGTAACCATTATTCTCCTTAAATGAATAACCGTATGCGATAGACATAATCCAATCATGTCTTTGCTCAATGCAAACACCAAATGACAATTATTCGGTTTAATACTAATCTTGATGGTAGAGGGGCGTGTGATGTTTGATCAATCAAACTTGGAAACACTTCAACACATATTCGACTCACCTTTAGCTAGTCTCCGTTTATTCCATAGCCTTTTATTTGAGTTACTAACACTTAGCAACGAACGGTATCTAATACCCTGGTGCTACTAGAATTACTAGTAAAGTACACAATAACAATGTATATCAATATACTTCTATCGACCTTGCCCCTTCTCATCACCAAGTATCTAGGGTAATTCTGCTCGATGGCTGTTCCCCTTATTACGAAGCACTTAGTCTGGGTTTGGGTTCAACCTTGGGTTTCTTCATTAGAGCAGGCTGATTTGTTGTTTCATGAAGTATCCCTTCTTGCCCTTGCCCTTCTTGAAACTAGTGGTTTCACCAACCATCAACAATTGATGCTCCTTCTTGATTCCTATTTCGGTGTCAAACATCGCGAATATCTCAGGATCATCATATTTATCCTGATTTGTTATAGTTCATCACGAAGCTCTAGCAGCTTGGTGGCAATGACTTTGGGAAACATCACTACCTCGGAAGATCAACTCCCTCGATTCAAGTGATTGTTGCTTTCGGACAATCTGAGCACAAGCTCAACGATTGAGCTTTTCTCCCTTAGTTTGAGGCTAAGAAAATCGTCGGAGGCTTATACCTCTTGGCGTGGGCACGAGCCTGAAATCCCAATTTCAGCCCTCGAAACATCTCATATGTTCAGACGTTTAACGTCTTTGGTGCCTCAACTCTAAACCGTTTAAGCGAACTATCCGTAGTTATCAAAAGCGTGTATGTCGATGTTAGAACATCCACGACGGCGTTGGGTTCCACACTTGGCGGTGCATTAGGACATAAGCTTTCTTCTATCCGCATAATCGCTCTGTCAACTTTCAACTATATTTTCTCTAGGAACATATCTAAAAGTGAACTAAACGAGCTATGACATAATTTGCAAGGTTTTTGACTATGTTCAGGATAATTAAGTTCATCATGAACTCCCACTCAGATAGACATCCCTCTAGTCATCTAAGTGATTACATGATCCGAGTCAACTAGGCCGTGTCCGATCATCCGTGAGGCGGACTAGTCATCATCGGTGAACATCTTCATGTTGATCGTATCCTCCATTCGACTCATGCTCGACCTTGGTCTCTTGTGTTCGAGGCCATGTACTTACTGGCTCGTCAAGTTAACCAAGTGTTTGTGTGTAAAATGCTTACACCGTTGTATGTGACGTAAGAATCTATCCACCCGATCATCACGTGGTGCTTGAAGCGAACTTTACATAGCGGTGCACATTAGGGAACACTTTCTTGAAATTTTAATGAGGATCATCTTATTTACTACTCGTTCTAAGCAAATAAGATGCATAAACATGATAAACATCACATGCAATCAAATAGTGACATGATATGGCCAAATCATTTTGCTCCTTTTGATCTCCATCTTGGGCTCCATGATCATCATGTCACCCATGACACCATGATCTCCATCATCATGATCTCCATCATCTGTCTCCATGAAGTTGTCTGCCAACTTATTACTTCTACTACTATGGCTACGGTTGCAATAAAGTAAAGTAATTACATGGCGTTGTTCAATAACATGGTCATACAATAAATTAAGACAACTCCTATGGCTCTGCCGGTTTCATACTCATCGAATGCAAGTCGTGATTCCTATTACAAGAACATGATCAATCTCATACATCACATATCATTCATCACATTCTTCTTGGCCATATCATCACATAGCATACCCTGCAAAAACAAGTTAGGCGTCCTCTAATTGTTGTTTGCATGTTTCGATGGTTGCTATGGGTTTCTAGCAAACGTTTCTTACCTCATAAAACCACAACGTGATATGTCAATTGCTATTTACCCTTCATAAGAACCCTTTTCATCGAATCCGATCCGACTAAAGTGGGAGGACTAGCACCCTTAGCCACCTTATGCAACAAGTGCATGTCGATCGGTGGAACACATCTCACGTAAAGTGTACGTGCAAGGTCGGTCAGGCGCTTCATCCCACAATGCCGCGAATCAAGATTGGACTAAGTAACGGTAAGCATATTGAACAAAATCAACGCCCACAACTACTTTGTGTTCTACTCGTGCAAAGAATCTCGCAATAGACCTAGCTCATGATGCCCTTGTTGGGGAGCGTGGCGAAATTCAAAAAATTCCTCGTGTCACCAAGATCTATCTATGGAGAAATTAGCGAGGGAAGGAGAGTGCATCTACATACCCTTGTAGATCGCTAAGCGGAGCGTTCAAGAGAGCAGGGGTTGAAGGAGTCGTTACTAAATCGTGATCCAAATCACGGAGATCCTAGTGCCAAGCGGACGGCACCTCCGCGTTCAACACACGTATAGGCGGTGGCGTCTCCCATGCCTTGATCCAGCAAGGAGAGAGGAGAGGTTGGGAAGACTCCATCCAGCAGCAACGCGCGGTGTGGTGGTGATGGAGGCGTGGCAATCTGCAGGAGCCGCCAAGCACCTGGAGAGGAGGAGGACTTGGGAGGGAGGGCTGCGCCCGAGGCAAGGTGAAGCTCTCATCGCCTCCCGCTATATATAGGGGTGGAGGGGCTGGTTTCTTGCCCTCCAAGTCCATTGGGCGTTAGCAAAGGTGGGAGAAAGAAATCCCATCCTTTCCTTTCCCCATGTTGTTATCCCCTTTTTGGGATCTTGATCTTATCCCTTGGGATATGATCTTATTCCTTCTAAGGGGGATCTTGAGTGCGCCTTGACCAGGGTGTGTGGGCCTTGCCCCCACTACCCACGTTCATGTGGGTCCCCCATGCAGGTGGGCCCCACTCAGGAACCTTCTAGAACCTTCCGGTACAATCTGAAAAATCCCGAACATTTTCGGTGGCCATAATAGGACTTCCATATATAAATCTTTACCTCGGACCATTCCGGAACTCCTCGTGACGTCCAGGAATCTCATCAGGACTCAGACCAACATTCAATAACCACGTATATCTATTCCTATAACCCTAAGCGTCCTTAGAACCTTAAGTGTGTAGACCCTACGGGTTGGGAACCATCTGGAACATGACGAGGGCGTTCTCCGGTCAATAACCAACAACTGGATCTGGATACCCATGTTGGATCCCACATGTTCCACGATGATCTCATCGGATGAACCACGATGTCAATGACTCAATCGATCCTGTATACAATTCCCTTTGTCTAGCGGTATTGTACTTGCGAGATTCGATCGTCGGTATACGATACCTTGTTCAATCTACGTTACCGACAAGTCTCTTTACTGTTCCGTAACACATCATCCGTGATCAACCCCTTGGTCACATTGTGCACATATGATGATGTCCTACGAGTGGGCCGAGATACCTCTCCGTTTACGAGTGACAAATCCGGTCTCGATTAGTGCCAACCGAGACACTTTTGGAGATACATGAGTGCACCTTTATAGCCACCCGATTCGTTGTGACGTTTGGTACACCAAAGCATTCCTCACGGTATCCGGGAGTTGCACAATCTCATGGTCTAAGGAAAAGATACTTGACATTAGAAAAGCTTTAGCATCTGAACTACGATCTTTGTGCTAGGCTTAGGATTGGGTCTTGTCCATCACATCATTCTCCAAATGATGTGATCCGTTATCAATGACATCCAATGTCCATGGTCAGAAACCGTAACCATCTATTGATCAACGAGCTAGTCAACTAGAGGCTTACTAGGGACATGGTGTTGTCTATGTATCCACACATGTATCGAGTTTCCTATCAATACAATTATAGCATGGATAATAAGCGATTATCATGAACAAGGAAATATAATAATAACCAATTTATTATTGCCTCTAGGGCATATTTCCAACATTGACAAACATAACTTTGGTCATCGTTGCAATTAATAGGAAGTAATAAAGAAGAGGGTTTAACATATAAATATACTATCTTGGACATCTTTTATGATTGTGAGCACTCATTAAAATATGACATGCTAAAAGTTGATGTTGGACAAGGAAGACAACGTAATGGGTTATGTTTTCTTATATCTGAAATAAAGTATATTGTCATGGATCATACAACATGTTGAGCTTGCCTTTCCCCTCATGCTAGCCAAATTCTTTGCACCAAGTAGAGATACTACTTGTGCTTCCAAAAACCCATAAGCCAGTTTTGCCATGAGAGTCCACCATATCTACCTATGGATTGAGTAAGATCCTTCAATTAAGTTGTCATCGGTGCAAGCAATAAAAGTTGCTCTCTAAATATGTATGATTGATTGGTGTGGAGGAAATAAGCTTTATACGATCTTGTGATGTGGAAGAAATAAAAGCAACGGACTGCATAATAAAGGTCCATATCACAAGTGGCAATATAAAGTGGCGTTCTTTGCATTAAGATTTTGTGCATCCAACTCTGGCGCATGGCAACCTCTGCTTCCCTCTGCGAAGGGCCTATCTTTACTATTATCTTCTACCTTATGCAAGAGTCATGGTGATCTTCATCTTTCCTTTTTATATTTTATCCTTTGGCAAGCACCGATTGTGTTGGAAAGATCAGGACATATATATATAATTGGATGTAAGTTAGCAAGAGTTATTATTGTTGACATTACCCTTGAGGTAAAAGGTTGGGAGGCAAAACTATAAGCCCCTATCTTTATTTGTGTCCGATTAAAATTCTGTAACCACAAGTATTGCGTGAGTGTTAGCAATTGTGAAAGACTAAATGATAGTTGAGTATGTGGACTTCTGAAAAGCTCGACATAGACTATTTACGATGTTATGATAAATTGCAATTGCTTCAATGACTGAAATTATAGTTTGTTGGTTCTCAATAAAGATTGATTCATACTTTGCATCGTGAATAGATTATTACTTGAGCATAAGAAATCATATGACATTATCCATATATGTTGCTGTTTTAAGAATAATCATGATGCCCTCATGTAGTATTTTATTTTATCGACACCTCTACCTCTAAACATGTGGACATATTTATCGTTATCGACTTCGCTTGAGGATCAAGCGAGGTCTAAGCTTAGGGGGATTGATCGTCCATTTTGCATCATGCTTTTATATCGATATTTATTGCATTATGGGTTGTTATTACATTATGTCACAATACTTATGCATATTCTCTCTTATTTTACAAGGTTTACATAAGGAGGAGAATGTATTGGTGGAATTCAAGGTGGAAAAGGAGCAAATATTAGAGACCTATTACGCACAACTCAAAAGTCCACGAAACTCCACGAAAGTTATTTTTGGAAATAATAAAAAATCTTGGCGGAAGAAATACGGAGAGGGCCCACACCACAGCCACGAGGTGAAGCGCGCCCCCTCATGGGCCCCTGTTGGCCCTCGGTGCCCATCTTACGCTATATGAAGTCTTTAATCGAAGAAAATCACAAGCAAGCTTTGGTACAAGACTCACCGCCACGGCTGGAACCTTGGAACCAATCTAGGGCTCGGGGAGCCTGTTCTGTGAGGGACACTTCCCTCGGGAGGAAATCATCGCCATCGTCATCAACAACGCTCCTCTCATCGGGAGAGGGCCAATCTCCATCAACATCTTCACCGGCACCATCTCCTCTCAAACCCTAGTTCATCTCTTGTATCCGAGTTCTTGTCTCTAAGTGCAGGATTGGTACACTGTGTTGCTAGTAGTGTTGATTACTCCTTGTAGTTGATGCTAGTTGGTTTTATTTGGTGGGAGATCATATGTTGATTCTTTATGCATATTAATACTCCTCGATTATGAACATGAATATGCTTTGTGAGTAGTTATGTTTGTTCACGAGGACATGGGAGAAGTCTTGCTATTACTAGTCATGTGAATTTGGTATTAGATTCGATATTTTGATGAGATGTATGTTGTCTCTCCTCTAGTGGTGTTATGTGAGCGTCGACTACATGACACTTCACCATTATTTGGGCCTCTGAGGAAGGCATTGGGAAGTAATAATTAGATGATGGGTTGCTAGAGTGTGAAGCTTAAACCCTAGTTTATCGTTGCTGTAAGGGCTGATTTGGATCCATATGTTTCATGCTATGGTTAGGTTTACCTTAATACTTCTTTTGTAGTTGCGGATGCTTGCAATAGGGGTTAATCATAAGTGGGATGCTAGTCCAAGTAAGGGCGGCACCCAAGCACGATCCACCCACATATCAAATTATCAAAATGCGAGCGAATCATATGAATGTGATGAAAACCAGCTTAGCGATAATTCCCATGTGTCCTCGGGGCGCTTTTCTCTATATAAGAGTTTGTCCAGGCTTGTCCTTTGCTACAAAAAGTTGGGCCACCTTGCTGCACTTTATTTACTTTTGTTACTTGTTACTCGTTACAAATTATCTTATCACAAAACTATATATTACCTATTATTTGTGCTTGAGAGAATACCTTCTGAAACGCTTATCATTTCATACGCTCCTCGTTGGGTTCGACACTCTTACTTATCGAAGGACTACGATATATCCCCTATACTTGTGGGTCATCGATTAGCTGGTGGGTGACCCCGGTAGCGTCGACCTCCAGTCCTGGTAGCGTATCTTGAGGGTGGTGAAGCAGTTGAGTGGGCTCCATGCTAGGTGGAAGGTGGCGATGCCTCCGCTTGTGAACCGACCTCCGAAGCACTCGGCGCTGCTCAAGTGCGGGCCTCGGCCCTAGTCGTTCAGCCTCAACCCTCATCTCAGATTTTACACCCTTGAGAGTGTTCTCTGCGTCGATGTCAGCTGGATCTTGGTCATCGATCGTGAAGCTTGGTTATCTCGGTGTTGCGTTGTGGCGCCCCGATTCAATCGTACACTAATCATGCGCAAATGTATGCGATCAAGATCAAGACTCACGGGAAGATATCACAACACAACTCTACAAATAAAATAAGTCATACAAGCATCATAATACAAGCGAGGGCCTCGAGGGCTCGAATACAAGTGCTCGATCATAGGCGAGTCGTGGAAGCAACAATATCGAACCAGACATAAGTTAAACAGGTGCCATAAGATGGCTAGCACAAAGCTGGGATCTGATCGAAGAGGCAGGCCTCTGCACAGGATCCTCCTAGGTCACTCCTAGGTGCGTCGTCGTGGGCTGCTGCGTAGTAGTAAGCGCCTCCGGAGTAGTAGTCGATCGTGGCGGTGGCGTCGACTCTGGGCTCCATCGTCGATTGCAGCAATCGGGTGAGAGATAGGGGAAAAGGGAACAAGGCAACCGTGAGTACTCATCCAAAGTACTCATAAGCAAGGAACTACACTACATATGCATGGATATATGTGTAAAGGCCATATCGTGGGTGAGCTGCAGAATGCCCGAATAAGAGGGATAGCTAGTCTTAACAAAGACTACGCTTCGGACACCGATGCAGCAGCAGACGAGAAGGACAACGGAAGTCCTCCAAGTAACATCATATAGCAATAATCCTACCGGCAATCCCCTGCTCATAACCACTGGCGAGAGCGACCACGGTTATATCGGCACTTGGAAGGGTGTGTTTTATCAAGTATCCGGTTCTAGTTGTCATAAGCTCAAGGTACAACTCCAAGTCGTCACATTACGAAGATCACGGCTATCCGAATAGATTAACTTCCTGCGAGGGTGCACCATCTTACCGCGCTTGATCCCATTTGGCGGACACACTTTCGGGGTCATGCCCGACGCGTAAGATCAACACGTCGCAGCCCACCTAGACTGTAGAGAGGCCACGCGGTCTAAACCTAAGCGCGAAGTGCAGGCCCGCCATCGAAACACACACTGCGTTGCGGCGGCGAGGCGGACCTAGCCTAACGAGCGTTCGGTCAATCCGGGCGCTCGCTCGTTGACGTCGAAGTGCCGGTGATACCACGGCGGGATACCCATAACTACTCCGCGTAGATGGTTAGTGCGTATAAGCTCGTAGCCAACCGGATCAAATACCAAGACCTCGTTAAGCGTGTTAAGTAACGCGAGCGCCGAGCAGGCCAGCCCACCTCTCCCTAAGCGGTCTCAACCTGCCACCGCTCGCCACAATGATCCACTCGCGGGTGCTCCATCGGCCGACCGACTTTAGTCTCACATGTATCATGTATAAGTATATAGTATATACCGTGATCAACTCCAGTGATCACGGCCCGATAATATACGGAGCACGGACAAGAAAGTAGGGCCACGGATGAAAGTACTAGCATCCTATACTAAGCATATAGGATTGCGAGTAAGGTAACAACTGAAGTTACAAGGCGAGCTATGCAGCGGTATAGGAGTATCAAAAGCAGTAACATGCTATGCTACTCTAATGCAAGCGGTGTAGATAAGAGTAAGCGATATCTGGTGATCAAGGGGGCTTGCTGGTTGCTCAGGCAAGAGAGAGTCGTCGACCTTGTAGTCGAGCGCAGTTCGCGTCGGTCTCTAGTCTACGAAGAGAAGGGAAGAAACAATGAATACCGATAAGATGCATAACGATGCATGACATGCCAAGCGATGCTAGGCGTGCCCTAACGTGGTAAGAGAAGTCTTGGTTTAGGGAAAGCATCAGGGAAGTTATCCGTCTCGGACGTCTGTCGAACGGATGAACCGGAGGAGAAAGTTTCGGTTTGATAGGGTAGAGGCGTGTGGTGGGCGAGCGGATTGCATATCCGGAATAAATCCGTCGTTACGAGCAACTTTCATGTTGAAATTATTTTAATCGGATTACGGTTAAAAGATATGATTATAAAGATTTTATTAATTTCGGAATTTTAATTAATTATTTAATTAATTTGAAATGGCATTTATGACATCGGCATGATGTCATCTTGACATCATCGATCAACGGGTTGACTAAGTCAACCGACGGTGGGTCCCATGTCATACTCTATGCCTAATTAACCTAATCGAGGTTAATTAATCTTAATTAATTAAGTTAACTAATGATTAGTATTAATTAATTTAGAATTAATTAAGCAATTAATTACCCAATTAATTTAACTAATGATTAGGGTTAATTAATCCGAATTAATTAGATTAATTAATTGCTTAATTAATTAATTAATTAATTAATTAGTAATTAATTTAATTCATTTATTTCCATTTTAGATTCTTTTTTAATTAAAAGCGTTCATTTGGGGTGGGGCCCCGTCGGTAGCCCATGGCCAAGCATGGATGGCTGCAGGTGCTGGCGTTGCTGATTCGAACCTGACCCGGCCAGTCGAAGCGACCAGGCGGATCGAGGCGGGGCAGGCCGACCACGCAGCGCCGAAGCGCAGGCCGAAGCGAGGCAGTGCAGGCTCGAGCGGACGGCCTTGTGAAGAAAGGTGGGAGGCGCCGAGCGAGGGATGGGACCTTGAGGCTCAGGCGGCTAGAAGCGCGGGCGGATCGCCGGAGAGAATGAAGGGAGAGGCGCCACGGTGGCGGCGAGTCAGACGCCAGAGCCCTGAGCCGGATCCGGCGGGAGAGGAGGAGGGATCGGGGGCGTCGGTCTGTGGAGGCCGGAGCGGGAAGCCGGAGGCGTCGATCTGTGGGGCGGGGCCGCGAAGGAGGAGGGGGGGCCTCCAGTGGGGGGGTCTCGACCGGTGGAGTTCGGTGGAGGTCGGGCAGGCCGTGAGGAGGCGGTGGGCGTTCCGGCGAGGCGAGCCGGACAGTGATGTGATCGCCGGGCTCGAGTGGGGCCTTGACGGAGGAGGAGGAGCTCCGGGCGTGGAGGAGGAGGAGGACCAGGCGGGCGGGGGGCGGTGGCGAGGTGGAGGGCGGCGGGGTCGGTCGGGGTGCCTGCGATCTAGATCGGAGTCGGGGAGGCGAGGCGGGAGGAGGTGGGGCGGTGGCTAGGGTTAGCCACGATGGGGAATCTAGTGGGGTGGCGGCTGGGCGTGGGCGGCCAGAGAGGGGATGGGCCAAGGGAGAGGGAGAGGGCCAGGTGGCTTGGGCGGAGGGAGTTATCCCCTCCTGTTTATTTCTTTTCTTTTCTCTTTTGTTATTTTCCTTTCTGTTTTGGTTTATTTAAATTGCTTTGGCATTTTGTAAATATTAGTGCACCCACCAATATTAGGTTAGGTATTTTAGAAAACCGGATCATTTTAGAATTAGTTTTGAAACCCTTTTTCGTTTGTTTCATTTTTATTTTGTTTGGGCGGTTCAGATTAGGAAGTTAATTAACATAACGGGTGATTCTTTTACATAACCACCGGGCGTTACAAATCTCCTCCACTACAAGAAATCTCGTCCGAGATTTAGGAGGTAGAAAGGAAAGAGTCGGGATATTCATCTGAAGGCGATCCTCGCGTTCCCGGTGGCTTCATCTTGAGTGATTCGACCCTTTGGACTTTGAGAATTTGATCGCCTTACGGCGGTGCGGCGTTCAGCAGTGAGAATGCGGACGGATGCTCTTTATAGGAGAGGTCTGTTGCAATTCGAGCACTTCATGGTCCTTGCTCGGATTGGGTCCTTGAAGCGCGTCGGAGTTGGGACCGTGGAACACATCGTGAACTGAGAAAGGTTGACGGAAGCTCGAGTTGATAAGCCACTTTTCCGCCTTTCGGAATAGTGAAAGGGCCAATATAGCGAGGCTAACTGCCCTTGATCCGGCGGTGAGCACCCTTCATTGGTGTAGCGAAGATAGGCCTTTTCGCGAGTTGATAGACCATGTCTTTGTGATAGCGGTCATAATTACTCTTTTGCGAGGCGAGCGTCTTGAGATTCTCGCGAATAATGCGGACTTGTTCTTGGCATGTTGGATAATATCCGGACGAAGAGTGGGCGTTCCCGGTTTCGACCGATTCGGAGGGTTGGCACTTTCGTCCATATAACACTTGAAGGGGCCATCTTGAGACTAAGCGATAGCTATTATTATAAGAGAACTCAGCATCGGGAGATTCCTCCATTTCTTGCGAATGAGGCGACACAAGCTCGAAGCATGTCTTGAGAATTTGGTTGACCGTTCAACTTGCCCTTGAGGCTGCGGATGAAAGCGATCTTGAAAGATAAATGAGTCCCCATAGCTTCTTGAAAACTTGCGGAATCTTGAAGTGAATAAGCTGCCACGGTCGAGGCGATAACGGTGGAATACCGTGAAGCGAAACAATTCTGGACATATAAGAGTTGCAGGTGGCTAGCGGTGATCGTTTCTTTGACCCGGAAAATGTGCAACTTTAGAAAGCGGTCGATAGCGACAAGAATAGCATCATTACCTTTCTGCGATTTGGGAAACCGGTGGCGAAGTCCATTTCAACATGGTCCCATTTCCATTCGGGAATAGAGATAGGCTGCGAGTTCAGCGAGGCCTTTGATGTTCTGCTTTGATCTGACGCAAGCGTCACACTCGAAACATAGCGAGCAATGTCACGCTTCATATTAGACCACGGAATCTCGGCGAATGTCTTGATACATCTTTTCTGCCGGGATGGATACATAGAGCGTATCATGAGCTTCTTGCATAACCTACGAGTCATATCCAGGTTGTCCTTCTTACAAGGCACCACTAAGCGGCCTTTGAAGTACAAAGGCGCCATCATCGACAATAGTGAAGAAGGAGGATTTCCTTTCTGAGCGTCTTGTTTAAGCTTGTAGACCTCGAGTCAAATCCTGCATTGTCTTTATGGTGCCCAAGATATCGGGTTCAACAGCCGGGTAAAGGGAACCACAGGAACAACAGGAGATTCATCTTGGAACTCGGAGGAGGGGCGAAGTGCACGGAGGAACAATATGGAGGTTCGACTGCTGAATTCTTCAACAAGTGAGGGCTGAACTTTGTGAACTGAAGGTGGTTGCTGATGGGACTTGCGGCTCAAGGCATCAGCCATTACATTAGCCTTGACAGGCGTATAGGAAATACCCAAATCAAAGTCATGCAGTCTCCATCCATCTCTGGGCGGAGGTTCAGTGCAGTGAAGTGCAGATACTTAGACTTTGGTGGTCGGTGTAGATCTTAGCGATTACCGAGAAGGTAATGTCGCCACTGCTTTAGTGCATGAATGCGGACAAGTTCGAGGTCATGAACTGGGTAGTTCTCCTCGTGAGGCAGCTGTCAGAGGCATAAGCAACCACTTTGCGCTCTTGCATTAGGACACCGCCTAAACCTTGGCGAAGCGTCGCGATAAATGATGAAGTCCTTCTTAGTATCGAGTGGAGCTAACCTTTGGGGCGATCGTCGACTTGTCTTTGAGTGCGAAACTTTCGACACTTATCATCCATTGGAACTTGGCCTTTATGCAATAGATTAGTCGGAGGCACGGCAATCTTGGAGAAGTTCTCGAAGAATCGGCGGCAATAGTGGCGAGACAGAAAAACTTCGACTTATGCGTTCTTGGAGGAGTCAATCGAGAATAGCTGAACTCGTTCGGGGTTGGCCAATACCATCCTTAGAGATGACATGTCCAAGGTAGGTTACTTGGGAAGCGAATTCACACTTGGAGAACTTGGCATGGAGTTGATGCTCTCGTAGCTTTTCGGCACAAGGCGAAGATGTTACATGTTCTTCTTCATTCTTGGAATAGATCGAGGATATCATCCGGATAAACCACGACGAACTTGTCGAGGTAATCCATGAATATATAGTTCATCGGCGAGAGAAGGTGGCTGGAGCATTGGTTAAGCGAAAGACATGGCGGTGTACTCGTATGAACCATAACGAGTCACAAATGCGGTCTTAGGGATATCCTCCTCGCGAACACGGATCTGGTGGTAACCCAACCTCAAGTCGAGTTTGAGAACACGCGAACCAGCCAGTTGATCATAAAGATCATTTATCAGGAAGGATACTTATTCGAATGGTAGCTTGATTTATAGGGCGGTAGTCTTGGACCAATCGGTTTGTCCCATCCTTCTTCTTAACAAGAGAAGGTGCTCCCCAAGGAGACAACTTGGGCGGATGAAACCGCTTTGAGAGATTTGTCGATTTCCTCCTTTAGTTCAAGGAGTTCATCGGCGGCATCTTGTAGGGGCAGCTTGGCTATAGGAGTGGTGCACGGTTTCAAGTCGATGGCAATTGACAGCCCTAGCGAGGGAATCCTGGAAGTTCTTGGAAAGAGCGTCTTGGAAATCGCGAAGCAGCGGAATGCTTTCAATTCCCTCGAGTGGTGCGGCGTTCAATGCATTCAATGCATAGAGCCTTGCCTCGGCATTTTGAACGAGCGAGCATTGTACTACGATTTCATCGGAAGGGTGCAGCGGATGGGCGGTCTTAGTGGGCAAGCGATTGGCGCCGTATCGCTTTCAACCAATCCATCCCAAAATGAGGTCAATGCTACAAGACTTGACCGATAGGAGAGACAAGGAATTCCATTCCTGATTTCAACGAGGGCGTCGTTGCAAATCATGGAAGTCCGACATTGGCCAGCGAGTGTGTACTAATAGTGAAGCATTCATGTCCTCACTTTTAATGCCATGCATGAATGCAAAATCTTGAGACATGAATGAATCGATGCCTGAATCGAATAAAGCAGATCTGAGTCTTGAATTCTGAGGAGGTACCCATCACGATGCAGAGCTGGTCTTGAGCTTCGTTGGATCAACGTGGTTGGCTGAGCTTGCCCATAAGACTTGCCGGTGTTGTTGCGTTACAGGTGTTTCCACGACCAGTCTTTGGAAGGGCGATTGATTCAGTTACGGTTGCATTCTCTAGCAGTGACTGGCTGTCCTTTGAAGCATAAGCCATTATTGGGAGTGGGAGCAGGAGCTTGGGGTGGCGGGCTGGAAGCTTGGCTGCTTAGTTGTAAGCGAGCGAGGTGTAGCATAGCTCTGCTTTGAAGCGAGAGCATTAAGGTGGTACATGCTGTTGGGAATCCATATCTTAACCTGCGAGGGCGGGCGAAGATGAGCGGTGTCGCAGGTTGCGCTGTTAGAGCTCTGGTATTCCTGCGAGACCAGTTTACATT
>JAHIAM010002689.1:0-30300 GCA_021605205.1 Aegilops longissima
AGCAAACTTGTTTAACCCGACATGTGACATTAGAAACCGCTTCATCCTAACAGTAGTAAACTACGAACCTAAAACAATAGAAACACAAGCAACTCCACGACCAGTTTTCTATGTTTTCGCCATCACAAAGAGGCGAGTAAGGATCGTCATAATTTTTCCGCCTCTTTTGCACTCTCCATTCCTTCTCGATGTTTTCAATTTCTTCCAAGACTCAGAGGTGGCGACGATCTATCGCTGCATACTCAATGAGGTAATTTGGCAAAGGCTGATCCCCACAGCTTATGGTCTTCAACCCATCAATCTTATCCTTCATCTGCTTGTAGAATGGGTGGATCATGCTCCTCGCAACATCAGCCAAAGAGTGGTACCTCTTTCTTCCCTTGAACGGAACTCTCCATTTATACTGGATGTCGATGTACTTGTCGGGTTGATCTCCAAACCAGAACTTCGCAGACATCTCTTTGTCACCTTCAATACTGAATCCGCAAAGGTGTAGAACCTGTCCTCCTTCAGAACGGGCGCAGCTCTGGGCCCGCAAGGGGATGACACATTTAAGGTGTATCCATCAAGTAAATACTTATATAGTATGTATAATTTGTGGACGAAATTTTTAGAAACTGCTATGCAGAGTTCACAAACACAAGCACAAGCACAAGATGTCATTTTTATTTTTGGTACTTACACTTGAATAAATGACCTATGTACTCCTTACCCACGCTAACACATCAATTCAAGAAACTGAACTACACTAGAACATCAAATATAGAAACTACACTAGAACAGTAAAATGCACTAAAACATCAAGTTCAGAAAATAATCTCATACATCAAATTCATAAATTAATCTAGTGCATCAAATACATAAACTGATCCGGTGAGTCAAGTTCAAAATCTATTATGCTTTATCTACTTCGTAAACTTCACCGATACATCAATTCAATAAACAAATTTAATCAAATTTTAGGGTGAAATGCTAACTAAACAGAAACATGGAGAGGTTCAAGTCAGAGGATGGTTCAAGCATTTAGTTGTCAGTGATGTGGTATACTGACAGAGTTCCTCCACACATAATCGCAGTAATCGCCGCCCTCTCTGGAGGTTTGTCTTCCCGATATATGATACATCTCCAACGTATCTATAATTTTTTATTGCTCCATGCTACTTTATCTACTGTTTTGGACTATATTGGGCTTTTATTTTCCACTTTTATATTACTTTTAGGACTAACCTATTAACCGGAGGCCCAGCCTGTAATTGCTGTTTTTTTTGCCTATTTCAGTGTTTCAAGAAACGGAATATCAAACGGAGTCCAAACGGAATGAAACCTTGGAACGTGATCTTCTCACCGGACGTGATCCAGAGACTTGGACCCTACTCCAAGAAGTGCAGAGGCGGTCACGAGGTGGAGGGCGCCCGGGCGCGCCCTCACCTCGTGGGCCCCCCGACGCCCACCGACATACTCCTTCCTCCTATATATACCTACGCACTTCAACAGATCGAGGAGGAGCCAAAACCTAATTCCACCATTGCATTCTTCCTCAGATCCACGAGATCCCATCTTGGGGCCTGTTCTGAGTTCACGAGGGGGCATCCACCATGGAGGGCTTCTACATCAACACCATAGCCCCTCCGATGAAGTGTGAGTAGTTTACTTCAGACCTTCGGGTCCATAGCTAGTAGCTAGATGGCTTCTTCTCTCTTTTGGATCTCAATACAATGTTCTCCCCTCTCTCATGGAGATCTATTCGATGTAATCTTCTTTATGTGTGTTTGTTGAGACCGATGAATTGTGGGTTTATGATCCAGCTTATCTATGAATAATATTTGAATCTTCTCTGAATTCTTTTATGTATGATTGAGTTATCTTTGCAAGTCTCTTCAATTATCCGCTTGGTTTGGCCAACTAGATTGGTAGTTCTTGCAATGGGAGAAGTGCTTAGCTTTGGGTTCAATCTTGTGTGTCCTTACCCAAAGGATGTAAAGGGTTGTAAGGCACGATTGTATTGTTGCCATCGAGGATAACAAGATGGGGTATTTATCATATTGCATGAATTTATTCCTCTACATCATGTCATCTTGCTTAAGGCGTTAATCTGTTTTTAACTTAATACTCTATATGCATGCCGGATAGCGGTCGATGAGTGGAGTAATAGTAGTAGATGCGTAATCGCTTCGATCTACTTGTCTCTTGGACGTGATGCCTATATACATGATCATACCTAGATAACCTCATAAATATGCTCAATTCTCGTCAATTGCTCAACAGTAATTTGTTCACCCATCGTGAGAATATTTATGCTCTTGAGAGAAGCCACTAGTGAAACCTATGGCCCCGGTTTATTCTCATCATATCAATCTCCATCACTTTATTTACTTGCTTTGCTTTTACTTTTTACTTTGCATCTTTATACCAAAAATACCAAAAATATTATCTCTATCAGATGTCACTCTCGTAAGTGACCGTGAAGGGATTGACAACCCCTAATCGCGTTGGTTGTGAGTAGCTATCGTTTTGTGTAGGTACGAGGGACTTGCTGTGGCCTCCTAATCGATTGATACCTTGGTTCTCAAAACTGAGGGAAATACTTACGCTTGCTGTGCTGCATCATCCTCTCCTCTTCGGGAAAACCAATGCAAGCTCAAGATGTAGTAGTATACCGACATCAACGCCAATGAATCGAGGGTACAAGCCGCAGACCTCTTCAGATCCCGCCGATCATCTTGTCGGCTTCGCCAGATTATGGTGCATACGACATCCAGCTTTTCCTTGCCGTGGATGCCAACCTCCTTGAGGTGCACCTTGTAGTCGCGGCTTCCGACCGGGGACCTGAACGCCGTCAACCTCGGTGCTCGGTCGGACGCTCACCACGCGGACGCTGATGACGGTTCCTCCACCATTACGCTTACTCCAGCGATGGCGGCCTTGACACGATATTGTGAGACTTGCTAGTTGAGATGGAGCGGCAATAGTGTTTTCGTGATTGAGCGGCTATGGAAGCGCAGCTTGCCCTTTTGTGCCAAGGTTTGGGTCGAGCAGAGGCGTTGGACGAGGCCTCGCGTGGTAATGAGGGCAGTAGACATGCGCCACGGTTGTTAAAGCGCCGGGAAACCGCCGAGTGGTAAGGTTTCGCGTTGCCGGAAAAAGCAACCACAAATCGCCCAATTAAGCACGAATAAAATGTTTTTGCCTAAACCATTCAAGCACACACCGTGACCGGCACATTTAGATAGTGTGCATGCTCAGATACTAAGCACGCATTATGTTGAACTCCTCGCACCTTTCCCGACGACGCCGCTACTATCGCACGCACCAATGCTCTCGACTACTATTCGCACCGATGCCTCTACTACCACACTTCCCGACGATCACCCTCACGCGTCGTGGTGACACACGCCAGAACTCTAAAGACTTCACAACCGTGACTGTCTCGAGTAAGTCTTCGATGCATGCCCTCGCCACTACACATTTGTGCATCCACGAGTTGATACTAGTGCCTCTATAATTCCAACCGTGGATCGCCTCGAGTAAGTCTTCGATGGATGCCCCGCCACTACACATTTGTGCATCCACACGCTTGATACCAGGTTTCTATAATTCCAACGCCGGTGCTCAGAGAGCCCGGTGTTCCGTGGCTCACACGTATTAAGACGCTACATCGAACAAAAAATCAAAGCCAGCGGCACGTAATCTTGATGCTAAAATCAGACCGTCAAGATAATGTAAGGTTCCATCATTTCCATCTCTCCCACCTCCACTACTCTCTTTCTTCCTATCTTCCACAAGAATCTCAAACATTCCGCACTCACACAAGGTCTCCTCTTAGGTCCAATTCTTCAAAGGCCTCCTGACCTTCATCCGTGCCTCCCGTGCCTTCAATGTCGCGGCCTCAAGTGCCTACATCCACGCGGCCTCGCGTGACACTTGCCGTGACTCCTACGGGTCCGGCTGTACACACCCATGTCACTTCACAAATGTGGTTCTCTAACCGAGTAGTCGAACCCATGCCTCTCGCCGCACACTTTTGTGCATCCAGAGTGCACATACGCGCTCGTGGTGCCTTCATTTCGCGGCTCGCACATACCGCACCCACGCGCAACTTGACATGCGTGGCTCTCGATACTTCACAACCGCGCTTCAGAATCAAGCATCCCGACATGTGCGCCTCGCCATCGCATTATTTTGGCATACGCAGGGTTGACACCCCGCGCCTCGAGAAGCCGCAAGTCCGCGCTCTCCGCTGCCTTGAATGCCATGCCTCCGCGGCCTACATCCACGCAAGCGCAACGTGACACATGCCACGACACTTACGTGACCCGTAGTGCCACACCCACGTGACTTCACAACCGTGGTTCTCTAACCGAGTACTCGTAACCATGCCTCTCGCCGCAAAACTTTTCATGCATCTAGAGAGTGCACGAACGAATCGTAGTGCCTCCATTATCGCGGCTCTTACGCATTCGCACACCACGTCCGCAACGTGACACTTGCCGAGACTCTGCGTCCCGTAGTGCCACACCCACGTGACTTCACGATCGCGGGTTCCAGAATCGAGTAGTCGCACCCATGCCTCAGCTGCCACACTTTTGTGCATCCACGCATCGCACACCCGTGACTTGAGAAAACACACGACATGCTCGCTGTGGATTCACCACCTGCCTTCCGTGAATCGCACCCACGTGCCTCAAGTGCCTAACGAATAACATGCGCAGGACTCTTACATGGCCCCACTCCCACGCCTGCCGCCCCGAGACTTCACAATCGTGCCTCTTTAACCGAGCATTATAACACATGCCTCGCCACCGCACTCTTGTACATCCTCGGCGTTGATACCGTGCCTCCAAAAGCAGCATGTCTACTGGCTCAGTATTTCCTTCATTTCCGCGCCTCCTATGCTTACATCCCCGCGCCTCACGCGACTTTTGCCTGTCCCGTGGTCCTCTAACTGCCTATAGAACCCACACTCCGCGCCTCCCGTGGCTCGAATGTACGTGCTCAGAGAACCTGCACTTCCGCCTCGTGTGCCTCGCATCCACATGCCTCTAGAGAGGCTCCACTTCATCACTACCATGTGACTTCACAACCGTGGTGCCTTGATTTCTGTGCCTCACGCCCTGCACCCATGTGCCTCACGCGACACTTGCCGAGACTCTTACGCGCAAGTAGTGCGACACCCACGTCACTTCACAACCGTGGTTCTCTAACCGAGTACTCGGACCCATGCCTCTGCCGCCACATTTTTTGTGCATCCAGAGAATGCACGTACGTGACTGTGGTGCATTCATTTTCTGTGACTTACGTACCTGAAACCACATGCACAACATGACACTTGCCGAGACTCTTACGTCCCCCATAGTGCCACACCCACGAGAGTTCACAACCATGGTTCTGTAAGCGAGTACTCGGACCAATACCTCTGCCGCCACACTTTTGTGCATCCAGAGAGTGCACGACGCGTCTGTGGTGTCTTCATTGCGCTCGCATTTACCCGCACCCACATGCGAACTTGACATGCTTGGCCCCGATACTTCACAACTGTGCTCTCAGAACCAAGCATCCCGACACGCAGCGCCTGCCGCTGCATTATTTTGGCATACGCAGGGTTGATACCCGCGCCTCGAGAAGCCGCAAGTCCGGCCTCCGCTGCCTTGAATGCCGCGCCTCTGTGCCTACATCCACGCGCGCAACGTGACACATGCCACGACACTTACGTGACCCATAGTGCCACACCCACGTGACTTCACAACCATGGTTCTCTAACCGAGTACTCGAACCATGCCTCGCCGCAAAACTTTTCATGCATCCAGAGAGTGCACGAACGAATCGTAGTGCCTCCATTATCGCGCTTACGCACCGCACTCCACGCCCGCAACGTGACACTTGCCGAGACTCTTGCGTCCCGTAGTGCCACACCCACGTGACTTCACGACCGTGGTTCTCGAACCGAGTAGTCGACCCATGCCTCGCTTGTTACACTTTTGTGCATCCACACACCGCACACCGCGGACTTGAGAAAACACACGACGCGCTCGCTGTGGATTCACCTTTTTCACTTCGCGTTCGAACCCACGCGCCTCACGTGCCTAACACAACATACGCCGTGACTCTTTAATGGACCCATCGCAACGCCTTCGCCGCCCCGAGACTTCACAACCATGCCTCTTTAACGGCGCTTCTAACACATGCCTCGCCACAACACTATTGTACATCCTCGACGCTGATACCGTGCCTCCAAAAGCAGCATGTCTCGTGCTCAGATTGCCTTCATTTCCGTGCCTCCTATGCTTACATCCACGCGCCTCACGCGACTCTTGCATGTCCCGTGGTTCTCTACCTGCTTGTAGAACCTACACCGCCGCGGCCTCCCGTGTCGTGATCTACGCGCTCAGAGAACCTACACTCCCGAGCCTAACATCGTAAAAAATGGATCTTGATGCTCAAACGGACGGTTGAAGATTAAAGACGGTTCGATGGTTTCCATCTCTCCTCCCTCTTCTACTAGCTTGCTTCCCTTCTCGCAAAGTAAATCTCAAAACCTTCGCTACCCCCGACGCCTCCTCCTTCCTTCAAGACACAAACACAAATTCGAAATCGAATTTGCATCACCGAACAAACTGCCACCACGTTCCCCAACCACCCTCCAATCCGACATACACACAGCCACACACTGCCCGCGAGAACACCAATAACCCTGCCGGCTGCAGTGACAGACGGCGAGGACTTCGACAGTGGCGCCGGAAATCGCAACGAAAAAAGAGCAATGACACAATAAGCGGATGGAACTGAAGAACACCGCACAACTAATTGAAAGGTAATTATCATTCTATCCCACTCCATTCCACCGGGTAGATCGTAGTGATTTTTAAACTTCAAGGAGCAGCAACCCTAGCCACCGCTACCAAGGAGTTTCCGAATAACCTAAAATCAATTTGTTTAACAAATTGAACTGCCGGAGAGATGATATTTAATAGAAATGCTACAGCTCTCCGCCCTGGAATTTTCGCCATACGATATGTGCTCAAAGGTACTAAACCTGAAACGTCACTAACTAGAATACGCCGGTAGATCCAAACCCCGAAGCATCCTAAGAGGCCAAAACCTGAAAACCGCATTTACATTTTCTACATGTTTGTCCTTCAATGTAACCTTTTTCAAATTAAGTGCCTCGTCTCGAAAACTGTGAATACGTAATACATGTACCATGTGCTTCTAGTGTAAAACAACCCGCGCCTCTCTATACATACAATGAGAAATCCTCGCGAAAAAGCTAAAACCCAGCAAAATACTGACGAAGACCCTACTGAAGAGCATGTAATACAACAAGCTCCTGTCAAAGGTTTGACCAAAAGAGTCCACTGTCTATCTGCAAAAAACTGTATTGAGACATTAATAACTTAAATGCTATCCTTGACAACAATAACTTAACTATGTCTACAAATAAAACTACCTGCCACTTTTTTATATATTTATTTATAGAAAACATTAAAAATGTTCGCACACTATCTTATATTTAATTCAAAATTAGTTTAACTTACTAAATAAATCTTCAACTCTCTTTGATGATATTCCTTCCATTATGAAATATCACCTGCAGAGTGCATTTTTGTCTCAGAAAATGCTTCACCCTAACTTCACTTACCCAGCTCCACTCATAACCATAATTAATATTTTTTTTCAATCCACTTATTAGCTCAATCGGCAATAGTAGAAATAACCTTTCTTAACCCAAAAAAGAAAAGTAAAATCCCTTTGGGAATTTCACATTCCTTATGCATAACCGTGGAAGATATATATTTTAAATGTATATAAATTATTTTAGGACAAAAATATATCATTTTTCGTTACTCGCCATTATGCAGACACAAAGACGGTGATATTGACAAAGACACAAACACAAAGCATGTCTCCTCATTCATCGAAAAGGACACGTAATGCACTATGAGGAACAAACCCCCGCAGCAGTAAATGGTAACTTACACAAGGCTCAACAGAGTAAACACCTAGCAACAAGAAAAAAAGAGAAAATCAGATACCAGCACTGTTTTTACTCCGGAGCAAAAGGCAAAAGAAAAGGAAAATGCTGAAAACATCGCTAACACCGGTACCTTCAAAGATCAGCCATTACCTCTAAAGGTACTCCCGCCAATGTAACCAACCGCACGAAGAAACAAGCTGAACGCAAGAAGAAAAACAAACGACAAAGGGTAGAAAAGAACAAGACGATACCAACAACAAAGGTTCAGATACCAATGACGATTTACGATGATGACAAAGATGATGCAGATTTCATTCTACAGACGACGATGATGTCAAGAGCACGACAGGACGCAGAATATGACGACGATGTAAAACACACTTATGCACTAATTTTGAATACCACTAGGATCTAACATTCCTTTCTAACAAAACCCTTTTTTTTCTTCTTCCAAACAGCCCAAATCAGGCAAGAAGGATGAAAGAGAAGAAAGACAAGCGGAAAGAACTGGTAGTACCAACAATGACGTAAGAACAGCGAGAAACAAATGAAGAGAAATGCCAAATCAAGGCAGGGCAGCATTCGCCATGTCAAGAAAGCATGGAATTTACTTAAAGACCGCTCACAAGAAAGATATTAGGACGGCAGGATTTGGCAGATAGAGAACTGCAAAATAACGGGCTCCATCGCAGACCGCTATAAAGACACATCTACGATAACCTCAACACGTAAACCATGACAATAACCTTCGTGATGCTATCAAGACAAAAAATCAAGATTACCAAGGAAGTTACCCACAAGGTGTTTGATACCCAAACGGCACGCAAAGGTCAGCACCAAGGCCAGAGACTAGCCCAGCTTTAATAAAAGAACTGATGTCAGAGCTTGGCTTCAAAGATACAAAATTCGCGCCAAAACAATTGTTCGAGAAGCTACAAATATTGGTGGAAATAGATGATGAAGAATCAAACAGAAATCGTTAAAATATTTTTCCTTATTTTTTCCACAATGTTGTCTCAAGGGTCAAGCGCCGCTATCTTCGCCGGACAGCTATAATGGTCAATGACATGGACTATACAGAAATGGCAAAGATGGATTTCATGAGCTAATCGTCGAATGTATTAGGAAGGAGCCAAGACATGGCGTAGCACGTGATGTTGCCTCAGGAGGAAAAGAACAAAAGCACATCAATGGTTTGGCACATGTACCAAGAATCATGTACCTTGACTCGTCGCTGCCAACCGACACAAAAGAAATGCGGAAGATTGCAAAGACAATGGACAAAACCTCATTACCACGAGCAATCCATCTCAAAGAGAGTGACCTAGCTAAAATAGCTAGAGAAGACATGAAACGGATGAAAAGCACCACCAGATGACTATGAATTTGGCAAGATAAAGGTATAGCTCGCTGTACATAAATCAAGATTTCCCTTTTGAAAACAGTTTCCATTCTAATCAACTCCATTCCAATCAAACGATGCGACATGGAAAGGAACAGCAGAGAGGATCTTCTATACCAGACAAAGATCAACTTCGCCTTCAATTCACCAGATAGTAGGAGAACATCGAAAGAACAGAACACCAAAGACACAACCAAGCTGCTACCACCTCCACCTAAGCGCCAAGCGCCGAACCACGATCAGCACCAAGTGGAAGCACGGAACCAAACAAAAACATCAAGACAGACCGTAAGAAAGATTCCAAAGGATAAACAAATTGTTGAAAAAGTGCTCCATGAAGCGTAATAGCTACCCGCAAGAACTACCAGGGCTAAACGCCGATGCAACGTAAAAAGAAGAGATATTGGATGAAAAAACAAGGACAAAGTCGGCAACAAACAATTGCCTTGATGAATTCTCTAGAACAACTCGCATAATTTCAGGACATAGTTTGCACAAGGTACTCACAGACAACGTGACCTCGCAGACGCTAGAGCATGCAGCCCAAAGAAGATCAAGTATACTAGTCGATGCCACTGCACTAATGAAATAGTAGCCACAATGTAACAAAGAGAAAGGAGAAAAGGTAAGAAAGAGGAAGAGGACGAAGAGAGGAAGAGAAGAACAAATTCAAGGGACGTGGGCATTGACAATAAGAAGACAAAGCGGCAAAAAACAGGTAAATAAATAGTAGTGCATGGTGCCATCCGCAAGCGAAACCCTGTTTTCATACCTCAACTAAAAGGAGCTGTGTCAATGCTTTCAGGAACATACCAATAGCACGCCAGGCCAAGATGAACTCCAACAGCAGGATGGCATCAACAACCCCAAAAACAAGAATGAACGCAACAAACAAAGCAACCTCACAATGCATAAAGCTACAACAACAACTACTCCAACACAAGCACAAGATACGATCGACGTCAGCACCAGTGAAGAGGTCAGTATGAACATCCATTTTTCCTTTCAAAACCGGATAGAGTTATAAATTAACTGACAAACCTCCAACAAAATATAGGCTCAGCTGGAGAACAATCAAGTCAGCAATCCCATCAACCAAATGCAGGAGGCTGACCCACAATCAACCGTTAGCATAACAAATGACAAAGAAGAAGAAAACAACAAAGAGGAGGTAAAATTCCACAGCTCACTACACCCCACACCAGAAACTCATAATGGCAGGAAAGAAAGTGAACCACAAACTCATATTGTTTGAACTCCAGGTATCACAATCAACGCAAGACCAAGAGATAACCAAAGGTTGAAATTGAACCCCATAGTGAACCTCAAATGCATTTAAGGAGTCACGTATCAGAAGTTTGTGCACAAGAGATTTCAAAGCTACACGACATTGCAGATCACCATCACGAGTACAGAGGAGAAAACCCAAGACATCCAAGCCGATGAGAAACTAGAGATCGTTATACTCGGCAAAGAAACAAATGATGCAGCACAAATAACCCAATATCAACACAGAGGTAAAAAATCAACAACAAACCCTTTTCAAACCATTCATGATGTCCGAACTCACGTAATACACCCCACCACCGCAATACAATGATTATAAGGGATGTCTCACCTTTTCTTTGAACAAATGCAGAAACAAACAAGTACATTGATCTCAAGATCAAGAAGCAAATAAGCAACCAAAGGAAACTCGAAAACACATAACTTCAAACAACAACATCTCAAGAGGTGAGGTTACAAAGTCGAGGCACAAATGAACTTCAAACTGTAATTTCAACTTTTATTGAACAGAAGAGGAAGCAAGCGAAAGCACTCGCATAAACATTAAACAAGAAAACTAGAGGACAGAACGAGACAAGGAGAAGCAGAGTTCCAAGAAGAGACAGTCCCGCAAATCCAAATAAAGAGGTCTTATAATTTTTTGTAACTCAACAATCGAGATGCACCCATTTCTTAAATACTTTTTGTGTTGGTACAGCACAAGAAGCTCAGAGAGCACCAACAATCAAGACCATCAAACACAACCAGAGGAGCCCAATGAACAACCCAACATGTTCATCAAACGGTAGACAATTATGCCATCAAGACCAAGCCACCAAAAATTCACTCACCAAACAATGTACCAGAGTCAAGACCAGCGCCAACGATTGAAAAGGTAAAGTTATGAAACTTGCAAGCATGAAATTATAAAATTGCTGCATGCACAATCAAATAAACTACAACCTACCACACCTGTACTCACTCCAATGCACTCTCACTTTGCCACCTCTATATTTGAACAGCTGCAAGAAAAAACAAGGGCAAAGGATTTATGAACAAAAAAAAAAAGAGCAAGAGAAGGACCCAAAACACCACTCAAATAAGAACACGAGAACAATCAACAAGAATAAGTACAGAGGTGAAAACACATAATACCTATGAATTATCTTATAGTTCAAAATACACATTTCACATTTCACTACTTTCCTCGATCAAAGAGAGAGGAGACAGATGAGCAAAAGGAGGCCACAGAAGAAGGGAAAAATGTTCTTCAAACGGCAGACATCAACGTCAAAGAAGACCAAGCGCCAAAATATTCACTCACCGAAAAAACCGCAGGAGCGACAATGACCTAAAAGGTAAAGTTACATAAGTCGATCCTCCGAAAGTATAAAATAGCTCGTTGAAACTCAAATGCACCGCCACTTAGCCATGTGTGTGTTTCAAAAGCTACAAGACAAAAACAATGGCAGCGACGATGAACTCCAAAAGATGTAACATGAAGATGCCCAAAACCTCCACTCAACGAAGAATAAGCACAATAGTCAAAGAAAGAACGAGAACAACAGCAGAGACAACAGAAACAGCAACAACTGAGAAGGTAAAGTTACATAAGCTGATTCTACGAAAATATAAAGTAGTTCCATGGTTGAAATTCACCACCTTTATGGTTGAAACTCACCACCTTTATGATTGAACAACTGCAAGACAAAAACCATGACAGTGACGATGATCACCAAAACAAAGAACAAGACGGTACCCAAGAAACAACACCCAACGGAGAACGGGTGGAACAGTCAGCATCACCAACGACAACTCAACATGTGAAGTTGCAGAAAATGTTTCCACAAAATGACAACTTAATCACAATCAAAATAGCTCAAAGCACGCACCGAACGCTTTGCTATTTTCCCATAACAGCTGCTATAATTAAAATAAAGTAGCAAGTTAAATTATTTCAATGCTTTTTAAATGACAACATAGAAACACGAAGAAGGCAACCACGGAGATACAACCAATGAAGCAAGCACACAAATTGTTCCAGAGAAAGAACCAGAAACTATCGAAGAAAACCCTACGCCGTCGTACGATGCCAATTCCCTTGCAGACAAAGGTCACCGCCATCCGTGTCTAGACCGAAAAACAAGACGGAAAAACCACCAAAGAAGACATAACGGTTGACAAGGAAAACATGGTGCTGAGAAAAGCATGACGACTCTAATAAGGATGGAGAAGAAACTGAACAAAAGGGTACAACGCAAAAAGAAGAACAAAACATGCCATGTGAAGGAGAAGGGGAACAAGAAAGGAACAACACCGACAAGACATATCTTCCAAAGATCGAAGGTGCAAGACAATAGAAACATAATAGCTATCTTGTGATCTTTGTGACTTGGAATTATTTACATTAAATTCAAAATCATCGCAGTACAAAGGGAGAAAGGGGCAAAGATACCGATTCCACAACAAAGCCATCAAGACCAGACAACGCTGTATGCAAGCCATGGACAAAGAGAGAAATGTAAGTTCTCGCAACTAACACAGAAACATTCTTACACACGATCATTTTGATCAGATCATGTGAACTAAAACATTTTCTAAATATACTTTGCAGGATCAGCTTTTCATTACAACGACAAGTTTGATGTAAATCTAGGACATGTCTCCAAAGCTTCAAGGTCGGTAAATCAAGACGCACCAAGCAATAGAGCCCATGCTTAAAACATCGTAAGTAAATATCACGGCAAAAGAATCACGCTTAAAACACTATATATGACTTTATAAATAGATAAACTTCCCTATAGCTGAACTAACAAATTCCCTTTGTCTATCTGTGATTTAAACAAGCAACACTCAATAAGGGAAGCCGATTTATTTAAGATCCAATGTCCTACTTAAAATAATGATCAACAACACATTACAAAAAATTACTACCCGCAAGACTTAGATCATTTTCAACATGCAAGAAGAAGAAAACTACAAGATTATAAATGGTAAGGAGATCATTGTTTCAAAAACAAAACACAAATTATGATATGTTATGCAAAGTTGTCTTTTATTTTATGTTTCTAAACATAAGAAGATTTCCAAATGTTTTCTTTTTATTTTGTGTTTTGCGTTCCTTCTACCATGTTCACAGTTGGTTTGAGCAAGACGAAACTATAAGTCATTACTTCACCATCACAGTTAATATGCAAAACAGCGCTTTGAACTCCTTGACTCTTCAACTCCATATCCAGCACAATAGAATTCTTCAACAATGTAACCAGCAAACTAATGAATATCTAGAAGCACATAAGCACGAGCTGCAGCTTTCGTAAAAAGCATCGACCATTACAAAAGGTCGACCGCAGTGCCACTTCAAGGAGAAGACACGTAAGCACTTCCAACATCTTCACTTATTTCTTTTTTTCAATGCAAGATTCAATACTACAATTACTGAAATAATTCTGTTCTTTCGCCTTTTCAATACAACAATTACCACTACCATTTCTCAAACTTTTTCTTCTTTCCGTTTCTTGAATGCAACAATCTTACCAAGACTATTCCTCTAGATGCGAATGGATCATGCGATTCTATATGTACATGAACCTCAAGCACTACTCCGGTGATGGAACAACAACAACCTTAAAGCCGTAACACGATGAAAGTTGAGGAAAAAGGTTCTATATCAACTAATCACCAACACAGAGGGAATACAAAACTATCACTAATCAAGTGTACAACAAAGTTAGTCTTTTCGTAAACTAAATCTTATAGTTTCGTGAACACTAGAAGAAGTATTATTTTTTAATTATTGTTTTACGATATGCTGAAATATGAAGTAGATATGGAAGACAAAGAAATGCAACAGCAGAATGTTGCGTGTTAGAAGAGTTTCCGCCAACTCCCGCCAAAAGAACATATTATGCATGCATAACCACACAAGAGCATGAAGTTATTGATATATCCAAGAACGCAAAGATATTATGGATGTCAAGAGCCACGCCTGTCGCCAACAATCTTGCATGCACCACTTAACAAAATGATCCACCAATAGAACCAGATCAAACACCACCGCATTTGACAAGATACCACACCATGCCAAAGAGGAAACAGACGAGCAAAATATCAACACCAATATCACGACCACAGATCAACTGAACAAACATGCACTCGATTTAAAAGAGGATGATGTAGCAACGACGCATCAAATACACAACAACAGGTTTATTGAAAGCAGAAGAAACACCGTTTCTTCTTCAAGAAGAAACAGCTCGACAAGCAATCAGCAAGGGATGTACATCACCATCTCTCTAGGGTTCCTAAACCCAAAACAATGGAAAAGTGAAGAAGATGATGAATTTCTTTCAAGCCTTAACCCGCCTCCAACTAGAGGCGCATAACGAGCATGTAAAGATGGGCGTTGAATTGATGTAATCAAAACATGGCTGAATGACCACGCCGATGTCAAACCGCGGATCTCGGTAGGGGGTCCCGAATCAAGGCCTAGGCGGATGGTAACAGGAGACAAGGACACGATGTTTTTACCTGTGTTCGGCCCTCTCGATGGAGGTAATACCCTACCCCGCTTGATTAATATTGATGATATGGGTAGTACAATAGTAGATCTACCACGAGATCAAGGAGGCTAAACCCTAGAAGCTAGCCTATGGTATGATTGTTGTTCATCCTACGGACTAAACCCTCCGGTTTATATAGACACCGGATAGATTAGGGTTACACAGAGTCGGTTACAATGGTAGGAGATCTACATATCCAGACGCCAAGCTTGCCTTCCACGCCAAGGAAAGTCCCATCCGGACACGGACGAAGTCTTCAATCTTGTATCTTCATAGTCTTGGAGTCCGCCGGATGATAGTTCGCTATCCGACACCCCTAGTCCAGACTCCTCAAGAGTCCTCGAACCAAAGCTTCAATGACGACGAGTCCGGCGGCATATCGCCTTCGGCATTGCAAGGCGGTTCCTCCTCCAATACTTCATAGAAGGTTTTGAACACTGTGATAATGTCCGCTTTGTAAAACAAGTGCCACATACCATCGAGAGAGAATAACTTTTGCACGATCCGCCGACGATTCTCGGGCGTGTCATCACACCACGGCCAGGCCTTTATATGAATCGCTTTTTACCGCTCCACCTTAGCGCTTAGCGAGGCGGTTTCTTTGGCACGCCTTATCAAAGCATAGATCGTGCCCCTTATTCCGGGATTCTCATCAATACGGACGTGGGTAACCCATCCGCGCCATTGATTACGGCGCTTGGGAGATAAGCGAAGTTTTACCAGTGGTGGGGACGATAACTTCGTCCATCCATATAAGGGATAAGGATCCACCTTTTCACCCACGCCTTCTTCCTCCTTTGCTCATCCATTTCACAAGACTGAGCTCCAGCGCCTAAGTCCGCACATCCCACCTCAACCTTATCCAACCATGTCGAGCGGAGGCAGGTGGATGGCCTCCTCCGCCACGGAGGGGCACATCACAAGACCACGGAGGCCGGATATTTGTTCGGGCGACATCACAAGACAAAGCTGCCCGACGCTGGGCAGCTCATTCCAACCCCTGTGCCCCATGAGAGGGTGGTGTTTCTCCCCACTTCCTCCGCTGAATAGGTTTTCCACTTCACCCATTTGTCCGGGGCTCATGTTCTTCACGGCTCGACTTCCACGACCTGGCCCCGAATTTCATCCTAACATCTCGGCGCTCATCGTCAGGTGCGAGGCCTTCCTTCAGATCCAGCCCCACTTCGCTTATGGCTGAAGATCTTCAATGTCAGCCAAGGTAGTGGGCGGCCGCAAGCCGGAGTGCGGAGGCGCCATGGTTGGCAAGATGGCCAAAGTCCTATGGCTCGAGGGCGCCTTTGTGGAGACAATAAAGGTGGCAATCGGGTGGTTCTACATCACCGAGCAACGCGACTTCAATGGGTGGCGGCCCCGAACTCAGATCTGGCTTCCCACACGGTTCTCGCCATGGAAAGAGACGGGCTCGACGTGGGGAATTCGACGAGCTATCCGACTCCAAACATGCGTCCAAACCTGGTGGACAAGAATCTCGTGCTTGTCGATGTAATCCAGTGATGCTCATCCGCCGAATTCTCCCATGCCAACAACGGGCCTTTAATTTGTGGAGTTCGATCCGCACAAGATCGGTCCTTGAGCCGCTCTTCACACTACGCATTTAAGATGCCGGAAGGTGCTGTTCAAGGGCGCTGAAGCCCCAAAGATCCGCTAACAAAGATCGCGGATACAGCTCGTGGCGTGAAGCCGGCGAGGTAAGTTATTTTACCCTTTACGGACTCTTTTTTCTTAGATTGACTCTATGTGGGATCTAAAACTCCCTAATCTTTGACAGATCTGGTTGAAGACGTCCGGACAGATTAACCGTCCGGTTGCCTTTGCCGGAAGACTCAGCGGACGCCTCGATTAACGGGTTGGCTGCCGTTCGCACCCCATGTGGTGCCGGAGAAGAAGGCTAAGAAGGAGGCCACGGAATCAAGGAGCTCCCGACGCCAGTGCCGCCGATTCTCAAGCGTAATCTTCTCCCGAGGACGAGGAGGAGGAAAATAAGCTTCTCCTGCTGGGGGAGGAGAGGAAAAGGAAGGCCGCCCAACTAGGGAGGCCGGAGGGTCCAAGAAGGAAGAACCTTCCTCCGAATCTCTCCACCAACGCCGACGACGACGAGGAGGATTGGCCAACAAGGCCAAGTTCTCGGCGAGATCGTAAGTGTTCGGATACCCATGGCTTTTTTATCATTGCATAGTGTTCTCTAATGCCGAACAATCATGCAGCCCGCCTAAGGGCGAAGTTCGCCACTTGCCGAAGGGTCCCCGAAGTTCGCCGGAAATGGAGAGTACTTCACTCCGACCGCCTCACCTCACGCCATGGACGACGCTGGTGGGGCCCCAAGGGGTCCTGGTCAAGAGGAGGTGGCGAGGAGGCGCCGCCAAGGCAACCTCCCGGACTCAGCGCGAGGGGAGCGAGACCTCTGGGCTCTAAGCTCGACCTCGTCCGGACTCCATACCGAACCTTCAGCCGTTCCAAGTCCGCAAGCCACCCCTTCAGAGAAGGGTAAGACGCCGTGACCTCCGCCCATCCGGAGGCACCGGATAGCATCGGAGGCGCTTAACAGCGCCCATCGAGGAGGAGCACCGACTGCTATGAGTGTGGTGATCCAGACTGCTCAGATCCGCCAAGAGCGGGCTGACTGAAGCCTGCACTCAGCCTTCTAACAGCTTTGAGGTAAGTTTAGAGTATGTAAAATATTACCGATAAACAAGAGCTCTCGATGCTTAGTTCGTGTTCGGAAAGAAAAGCCGGACTAAGGATCTAAAAGATATACGCAGGAGTCTAACATAAGTATGTCAATATGGGAATGCAGGTGGTTGCTGACTCCGCCAAGACCGACTACAGAGGTCAATGCATTGAAGCAGAGCCTCGAGCGATCCAAGAACGAGCTCGCCAAGCCAAGAAGCAGCTCGAGGACAAGGAAGGTAAGTAGTACCTTATTAAAGAAATACCTTATAGAAAAGGTTTTGGTTGCAAAAATAACAGAATAACTCTGGTACTACAGGGCCACTTAACGAGGTGGCGACCTCAAGGAAGCGGTGTCCCGGGTCGAAAACAAAGCGGCTATGAACGCACCGAGCGAGAGAAGGGGAGGCGCAGCTGGCGGAGGTGCGGCAAGAGCTCCGTGCCTCGTGGAAAAACACGAGTATGGAACGTGACTCAAGACCCGAGAGTCCGAGCTTGCTTCGCTCTTGAGAGTGCCAAAGCTGCTAAGGCAGAGGCCCAAAAAGCCCTCCGGGAGATTGAGGCGATAAAGAAGATCGCGACGGGTAAGACATTCTTTATTAAGAGCAAGCATGTGAAAGTGAATTATCTATTACTTACCCGGATTCGGAGCTATCCAGGAGCATTCGCAGATCTGCCCCGTAGTGTGTCTGATGCTGCCGCATTCTACCGCGCCAAGGAGGGGAGCTCAACGGAGAAGGTGTTCTGGTCTCACTATGCCGAGGCCGGACATCCGTGCCCCTAAGCGACCAGCCGAAGCAGCTGGTCGAGCTCACAAGGTCGCCGAACAGGCCATGAAGGGCCTCATAGTTCGGTCAGGCCATTGGAGGCCATGCCCGGAGCTACTTCACTTAGTGCGGCGCTGGTGGATGCCTCGCCCACGAATTGAAGTCATCAAGCGCCCGCCTGCATTGAAGGTGTCCGTCGGGCACTTGCCCGCGCTAAAGTGCACCGGGCAGGCTGATGCGGAGAAGCTTAGACGGACGGCCACCAAGGGCAAGGAGCATCGCACGCCCAAATGTACTATGAGGGCCTCTCAAGGGTGCCCACCGAATAGCGGATGAGTGCTCCAAAGATGTAATTTTGAATAGACTCGATTTGTTATCCTCAGACGCTGAAAACTTGTTCATATGCGCTAAGCAACGCTTGTTAATTTAAAATATTACCTTTCAGCGGCCGCTTATCAAATTTGAGAGATGGCAAGTCGTTGGTTTCAGCCCCATGCCACGAAAGTGGGTGTTCGATAAACTTGAGCACTCTTGTTCCCATTCTTGGGTCCATCTAGGAGGCGCCAACACAACGTAACAAGGCAACCGGACTTATAATGCTTGAACACTCTCACTTAGCCATAGAATTCTATAATTTTAAATTTCGCCAAGCCCCTAGTATTCAAGACCGAAGTTCGGGCGCTATCCACGCCAAGGTGACAATTCCGTTCCTCGCCTAAGCGCATAAGTCTTTAGGGACCCAAAAACCTCTCGAACAGCGCATCGCTCTCGCCTCTATCATGATGGTCAGTTTTAGCTTTTCCATCGAGGTGCTCGACCCAGCTCAACTGGGGCACAATCGCAATGGTTCTCCCGGTGCTACCTTAGCCGATATAACGGAACGTAAGGTACCAAAACACGGGAGCTGGGCAAACCCAACTATTGACCCAAGACATGATTCAGAGCCGATTCATATAATGCTATAAGTTCGGGGTGCCGCACTTGTGAAAGTGTTCGGACTTGTCACACCATAATTTTGGGGTACTTAAGCCCCTGGTGTATTGGCCGTACCAAAGTGTACGGGTGCAAAATGTCATGAAATGAACATATATATGGATAAATAAAAGAATGCAATAATAGGCAAGAGCTATGCATTGTTTATTCAAAAAGGTACTGCAATGAAGGGAGGACGATACAAATAGTGCGATAAGCAAGGAATGGTACTATCTAACATGTCCTCTCCAGGTAAGCTGTGGATGATATGTAAAACAGGTATAATGCTCGTAATAGGGACCACCAACACTCGACGTGGCTTTTCGCTTCCCCTCGCTGTTGCATCGTGAGTTCGGCGATTCTAGTGTCGGACAGACTTCAAAGACGGAGTCCCGAAAGTAAGAAAAAGAAGAAAAAGGAAAACAAAAGAATGACACAATCGAGTCCCAGTGCGGTCGAGCCGCATTCTTGGCGTGCCGTGGTCTTGCCCTCCCCATATGCCCATGGTATCTCCAGAGCGTAATTATGTACGCTGTAATACTAGCTTCGCAATTTCGCGAGGGCTGGGTTGGGGCCGGATTGCTACACGTGCTTGAATCGTGCCAGCGGTCTTGTTGTAGGTTACTCCGGCGCTGCTGATGTTGTCCGGACGCTTGTGGCCGGACTCGAGAATTGTTGTGAGAGGCTGCTTTGTACCTCCGCCGCGAGGGCCGCTGCGGTGCTCCTCCGCTCGGAGAGAGCGCTCGGTGTTTCCATTGACCGTGATTACTCCTCGAGGGCCTGGCATCTTGAGCTTGAGGTATGCGAGTGCGGCACCGCATTGAACTTTGCAAATGCGGTTCGTCCGAGCAAAGGCATGATAGCCGCCGCGAATGGGACGATGTCGAAGATTAACTCTTCGCTCGGAAGTTATCCGGGATCCGAAGACCACTTCGAGTGTAATCGAGCCCGCATAACTGGCCTCTACACCGGTATGACGCCTTTAAAGGTCGCCTTTGTAGGTTTAATCCTTGAGGGTCTATGCCCATTTTGCGACCGTGGTCCCGATAAAGCAGGTTCAAAGGCCGCCGCCGCCGTGGACTCGGTTAGGTGAAACTGGCCAATAATTGGGTCAAGAACCAATGCGCGTAAACCGCCGTGACGTAATGCTAGTGGGGTGGTCCTTCGATCAAGGTGATGGGGCAGGAAGACCATGGGTTGAACTTTGGGGCGATCGCTCCATCGCATATACGCCCTTTAGTGCACGCTCGCCTCCCTTTGGGTATGTGGGTTGCGATATCATGTTCACCGTCCACACTTGTGTAGGAAAACCTTCGTCCTCTATTGTTCGGCGGCCGGGCTCTTCCTCGTCATCGCTATGCAGCCCCTTGTCATTGAGTTCGCACTTAACTTGCTCGCTTGTTTGAACACCCAACAATCCTCGCTGGTGTGATTGGCTGGTTTTTGGGGTGCCATGTATCCGCACAAGCGATCGAGTATTCGGTCCGTTGGACGGGCCCGGTATTTCTTTTGAATGGCTTCTTCCGCTGACCGGTTTAGAGCTCAATCCGCATTGACGGGCCGATCTTGAGATATCGCCGCACGCGGCGCTTTGTTCTTGTTGCGACGCGACCGCCGCCGCTGTCCCGGTATCCGAACCATCGTGATGTTTGTCCGTTGTTGCTTCGAGCCAGCCAGCTGTCCTCTCCCGCACAAAAGCGGGTCATGAGTGTTGTGAGGGCTGCCATGGATTTTGGCTTTTCCTCGCCCTAGGTGCCGCAAGCCACTCGTCATGGATGTTATGTTTGAAGGCTGCAAGGGCCTCTCAGATCCGGACAACCAACGATTTGATTTTTTTCTTTGTTAGGAACCGTGTCTGTAATTGTCCGCCGATTCTTCCGCCTGCTGAATTATGTGGCTAAGGTCATCGGCGTTCGTGGTCGCATTATATGTGCCCCGGAAGTTATCAAGGAATGCGCTTCCTGTGTCCTCCCAACAACCAATTGATTCTCGCTGGCAAGCTGTTGAGCCAATGCCGATGTAACGCCTCGATGCGGCTATATCTCCCACGTGTCGAGGCACGACTTAGAGGCATAACCGCATTGAAAGCAATGTCGCAAGTGAGGTAATCTTCACACAACCCATGTAATAAATAAGGAAAGAGATACATAGTTGGCTTACAATCGCCACTTCACACAAAGACATAAATAAACATCCATCATTCAGAGTACACTCAAGGTCCGACTACGGAACCAAAATAAAAGAAGATACCCCAAATGCTACACAGATCCCGAATCGTCCCAACTCGGGCACCACTATCGATCATCAGGAAAAGACATAGTAACGACCACGCCTCGTCGAACTCCCACTTGAGCTTGGTTGAATCACCCGCACCGCCTCATCGGAACCTCGCAACTATTTTGAAGTATCCGTGAGTCACGGGACTCAGCAATCTCACACCCGCGAGATCAAGACTATTTAAGCTTATAGGAAGGACAGATAGTAAAGTGGAGCTGCAGCAAGTTTACTAGCATATATGGTGGCTACATCGCAAAAGAGAGCGAGAAGAGGAGCAAAGCACGGTCGTGAAGCTAGTAGCGATCAAGAAGTGATCCTGAACTACTTACGCCGACATAACTCCAACATCGTGTTCACTTCCGGACCGCCGAGAAGAGACCATCACGGTTACACACGCCGTTGATGTGTATTTTATTTGAGGTCAACTTTGGGTTTTCTACAACCGACATTAACAAATTCCCATCTGCCTCATAACCATGGGCACGGCTTTCAAAGATATTACCCGCAGGGTGTCCCAACTTAGCCCATTATAAGCTCTCACGGTCAACGAAGGATATTCTTCTACCGGAAGACCCGATCAATCTCGAATCCGGACTACAAGACATTTCGACAAGAATAAAACAAGACCAGCAAAGCCGCCCGACAGCCGACAATCCCGATAGGAGCTGCACATATCTCGCTCGTGGCACATCCGGATAAGTCAAGCTACGAGTAAAACCAAGCCTCGAAGTTTCTGTGGTGGCCCAAGAAGTTGCTCGGTTCGGGCCAGCACTCAAGGAGCACCGTCCGGGGTTAAATAAAGATGACCTCGGCTCGCGAAAACCCGGGAAAAGGCTTAGGTGGCAAATGGTAAAACCAAAGTTGGGCCTTTGCCGGACGAGTCTTATTCAAAGCGAACTGTCAAGGGGGTCCCATAAATCACCCAACCGTAAGGAACGCAAAATCAAGGAACATAACACCGTATGACGGAAACTAGGTGGCAAGAGGAACAAAACACTGCATAAGGCCGAGCCTTCCACCCTTTACCAAGTATATAGATGTATTAATTATAGCAGATATATATTGTGATATCCCCAACAAGTAAACATGTTCCAAAAGGAACAACATCTCCATGTTCCAACAAGGAACAAACTTCACTTCACCGCAACTAGCAACGCTATAAGAGGGCTGAGCAAAGCGGTAACATAGCCAATCAACGGTTTGCTAGGAAAGGATGGTTAGGGCTGACATGGCAATATGGGTGGCATGATATAGCAAGTGGTAGGCATCGCAGCATAGGCATAGCAAAAGAGCGAGCAACTAGCATAGCAAAGATAGAAGTGATTTCGAGGGTATGGTCATCTTGCTCGCAATGTTCTCAGAGTTGTCGAAAGCTTGATCCTCGTAAGCGTTCTCAACAGGTTCCTCGCTCACGCACTCGCCTCCGGCTCTACCCAAAGCAACAACACAAACAAAGGAACCACAATAAATCACGGTGCAATGCACAATCAACATGATGCAAAACATGACATGATATGCGAGATGTGATATGCAATGCGATAAAGGCCCGAAGGTAATGATGAACCAGGCATCAACTTGGCAAACCAAGTATGCCACTGAAAGATGAGATGATTTCGTTGAAATCGATATAAAGATCATCGAATCGGATGCACGGTTTGCAAATGACAAGCAAAACAAGAGTGGCGCAAATCTGCCATTAACAGCAAGATGCCACTTAGCAAGCAACAATTAATTAAGCTACTGCACCCAAACGTATCAACAAAGCACATGGCAGTGATCTACACAAGATGCTCGACAAAAGATGAGCACTGAGCTACGGCTAGTTCACATCATAACAGGTTCAAACAAGCATGGCAAAAGTGCACAAAATATCAGGCTGGACATGGCAAAACAGCATCAGGTTGCAATGTTCAGAGCAAGAAAACTACATGCTACAGGACCTTAAAATAGCAAAACATGGCATGGCATGAATCTACTCAAAGCATAGAATAAAAGTCCCTTACTGACCATAAGCCAAAAAGGATCAGAAAATATAGTAACACCCATGTCAATATTGAAAGTTTCGTTAACAGATTCAGCAACATGACATGTCAAAAACTGATAACGAGTAGGCATGTTTACAAGCTCAATGCACTCACTACAGAGCCTTATATGATAAACTAAGCATACATACATCAAGAAGACATGGCATAGAAGACATACATGGCAAGAACAATAACATAGCATACATGGATCAACCACAACAAGCTTGGCAAAATTGAATAACATGTATACAATCTGCCAGGAAACATTTGATAGCAAAAGTAGAGCTCGATTGACTCAAGCTATGGCACTCCATAATTGCAAACAAGGGCATGGATGGATAGAGCAAGACATGCTTAACAAAACATCCTTACTGAAGTATCTCAAAATATGCATAGATCTCTCGGTATCATCAAGTTAACATGGCATCAAAATCAGCTAAAACAGGGCTGAAATCAGCAACATCAGGACACCTACTTTGCATGCTTGTGCTAGTCACCACATAGATCACAAAAATACATGGCATACACCCCTGGAAAGATGGCATGGCATATTTCAAAACACATGTAGGAATCAAATTCATAGGGTGCACACATTAATCATGGCAAAAATAACAAAAGTGCAAGTTCTGTTAAGAAACAGAAACTAACATCACATAGCACACTTCCAACAGCATTTCGGGCATCAAGATGAGCTCAAATGAAAATGATGCAATGAGATGAAATGATCTACTCTTCGAGGCGAACATTTTGATATATTATACGCGCAAAATGGACCAACAGATGCAAAGATATACCGCTTTGAAAATGCAACAAAAATCAATAAAATATAAAAGACTTAGGGAAAAAAAGGAGGGGGAGAGAGGTCAACGGGCGCGGCGCGCGAACCGAGGCCGGATCCGGCCTCTCCCGACCGGATCGGGGCGACGGCGGAGGCGGGCTCGCCGGAGCCGGGCGAGGAGGAGGAACGGCGGAGGGGAGGGCGCGGCGGGCGGCGGCAGAGGCGGGCTGGCGGCGCGCGACGGCGGAGGAGGGCCGGCCAAGGGCGCGACGGCGGAGGGAGGCCGGGCGGGGGTGCAGCAGGCGGGCGGCGCTGGATGGCGGCGGCTGGGCGTTGCTGGGCCGGGCGGGTTTGTTCTGGGCTCAAGGGTCGGCCAAGGGGGCGGCGAAGGGGCGCGGACGGCGGTGATGTGGCACGCTGCGGTTGGCCGGCGGCGACGGGCGGACGTGTCCGGTCCGAATCGGACACGTCTGGCGGCGCGGAGGGGAAAATTGCTAGGGTTTCGGGGGAAAGTTTGATCCGCGAATTTGGACGGGGGGAGTTTGCTTAAATAGGCATAGAGGGAGCTAGGAGAGTCCAAATGAGGTGTAGTTTTCGCCCACACGATCGTGATCGAACGACGGAGAGCATGGAAGTGACTTAGATGGGTTATTGGGCTGTTTTGAAGGGGTGTTGGGCTGCAACTTAAAAGAGGCCTTTTGCGAGAGTGCGGTTAACCGCTGAGTACCAAACGAGCTCCAAATGACCAAACTTGACCGTGGTCTACGGTGGTATACCAAGGCCACTAGACAAACCTCGGTCCATTTCGAGAAGGTTTAGTACCGCACACGGAAAACGTAAAAGGGCCGCCGGGGAGATAGGAGTGCCGGATTGCAAAACGGACAACGGAAAAATGCTCGGAATCATGAGACTAACACGTATGCAAATGCGATGCACATGATGACATGATATAAAATGCATGACATGGACAAAATGCAAATGAAGAAAACCCAACCACGGAGGGAATATCATATATCAATGCCGAAAATGGCAAGAGTTGAGTTACAAATATGGAAAGTTACTCCGGGTGTTACAACACTCCACCACTATAAGAGGATCTCGCCCCGAGATCTAGGACTGAAAGAACTCCGGATATTCGAACGGAGGTGATCCTCGGCCCCTGTGTAGCTTCTCGGTCGGAATGGTGTGACCACTTCACTTTGAGGAATTTGATTGACTTGTTGCAGTCTTGCGCGCGGTTTCTTCAAGAATAGCAACGGGTGCTCATGATAAGAGAGATCTTCTTGAAGGTCAATCTCTTCGTTGATAGTGCGCTCAGAGTCTTGAAGCACTTGGCGGTTGTGACACGTGGAAACACATCGTGCACGCTTGCAAAGTTGGATGGAAGCTCGTTGATAGGCTAGATCGCTTCTTTTGCCAATGATCTTGAAAGGACCCACGATCTAGGGGCAAGCTTCCTTTGATACCGGGCGACGAGTGCCTTTCATTGAGAGATGCGAGGTAGACATGGTCTCCGATTTCAAAAGCCACATCACGGTGCTTATCATCATAATAGTTTTCCGCGCGATTATGCGGCTTTGAGATTCTCACGAATGACTTGGCACATTTCTTCCGCTTCAGGATCAAGTCATTGCCAAGAAGTTGGCGCTCACCTGTCTCGCACCAATTGAGAGGAGTACGCACTTCTCGCCATAGAGAATTTCGAATGGGGCCTTGCCCAACTCGCTGGAAGCTGTTGTTGTAGGAGAACTCGCATATGGAAGACAATCTTCCCACTTCATACCGAAGGAAATGACACAAGCCCCGAGCATATCTTCAAGGATTTGATTTACTCGCCGACTTGGCCACTTGTTTGAGGATGGAAAGCTGTGCTGAAACGAATGTTGGTGCCCATGGCCTTCGAAAAGAATCCCAAAACTTGGAGGTAAAGATGCTGCCACGGTCTCAAGAGATCACTTGTGGAATGCCGCAAGGAGACAACTCGAGGTGTATAGCTCGCCAACCGAGCTGCTGTGATGGATTCTTTGATAGGAAGAAAATGAGCCACTTTAGTAAGCTTGTCAATGACAACGAAGATAGCATCATTTCCACGCTTGGACTTTGGAAAACCAGTCACGAAGTCCATTTCAATATGATCAAACTTCCATTCAGGAATAGCAAGAGGTTGGAGGAGACCAGCTGGTCTTTGGTGTTCTCGCTTTCACTCTTCTCGCAGACATCACACTCATTCACGAATTGAGCAATTTCTCGCTTCATTCGAGTCCACCAATATGACTGCTTGAGGTCATGGTACATCTTCGCATTTCCGTGATGAATGGATAGAAGCGAATTGTGAGCCTCGCTCATAATGACTTTTCTCGATCACCCTTAGGAACCACAATCCGTCCTCAAAGAAAAGAATATCTTTGTCATCAACGTGGAAGCACTTGTACTTGAAATGCCCTTGTCGATACCACGCTTCACCTTTTTCACCATGGTATCCGAAGTTGAGCCTCACGAATCTGATCTTCCAAAGTAGGAGAGACTATGAGGTTGGCAAGAAAGCCTTGAGGAACAACTTGAAGATTCAGCTTATGGAAAGCTTCACAGAGATCCGCTGAAAGGGCTTGAGGATTAGACTGCTGCAGAAGCCTTCCTGCTCAAAGCATCTGCAATGACATTGGCCTTGCCCGAGTATATTCAATACTTGGGTTGTACTCTTGAATCATTTCACCCATCGAGTCCGCCTCGAGGTTGAGGTTGGGTTGAGTGAAGATGTACTTGAGACTCTTGTGATCGGTGAAAATGTCCACTTTCCTTCCCAACAAGAGATGTCTCCACGTTATCAATGCATGGACAATCGCCGCCAACTCAAGATCGTGAGTGGGGTAGTTCTTCTCGCTGGGCTTCAATCAAGAGAGGTATAAGCCACAACTCTCTTCTCTTGCATTAACACAGACCGAGACCTTGAAGAGAAGCATCACGTAAAACTTCAAATGGCTTGGATTCATCAGAGGAGTCAAGACAGAGCTGTGACGAGTTTCTCTTTGAGGGTATTGAAAGCAACGCCACACTCTGGAGACCGGATATACTTCACATGCTTCGGAGAAGGTTGGAAAGAGGCTTTGCAATCTTGGAGAAGTTCTCAACGAATCTTCGCAATAGCTTGCAAGACCAAGAAAATCATGGAGCTGCTTGACATTCCGAGGAGGTTCCCAATTCACAATTGCGGACACCTTCTGGATTAACAAGCGATGCCCTTGGCGGAGATGATATGACCAAGATAAAGCACTTCATCAAGCCAAAATTCACATTTGGAGAACTTAGCATAGAATTGATACTCTCGAGCTTGTCTAGCACCAATCGCAAATGTTTGGCATGATCCTTCTTATTCTTGGAGAAGACCAAAATATCATCAAGATAGACCAAGACGAATTCATTGGTGTAGGGGTTGAAAATGAAGTTCATCATCCGAGAGAAAGTTGGAGGAGCATTGACGAGGCCGAAAGACATGACAAGATATTCATAAGAACCAAAGCTTGTTCTAATGCTGTCTTGGGAATATCTTGTTCACGAATGCGAATCTGATGATAACCCATACGAAGGTCAAGCTTGGAGAACACAGAGCACCTTTGAGTTGCTCGAAAAGCTCATTGATGTTGGGAAGTGGATACTTGTTCTTGATTGTCTTCTTATTCAATGGACGGTAATCGACGCAAAGTCGGTCCGCGCCATCCTTCTTCCGGACAAAAAGAACACCACAACCCCAAGGAGATGAACTCGGTCGATCAAACCAGACGCTCTTGTTCATCGAGCTGCTTCTTCAATTCCTTCAGCTCATCATGTCCAAGCTTGTATGGACGCCATAAACGGGTTCAATGCCGTGCTCAAGATCGATAACGAACTCAATCGGCCGATGAGGAGGCATACCCGAAGCTCTTCCGAAAGACATCTTGGTACTCACAAACGATCGAATTGAGAGATAGCATTCATTCGCCCTTCTCATTGAGAGAAAACAACCAATGGTTTCATCACGAGCGCATAGATGATCACATCATTAGAAGAGTGAGTCAATTGATTTCCCGGCAGCACAATCAAGCTGAGCTTTGTGCCGATAAAGCCACCCATCCCGAGAATAAGATCAATATCCGAGTCACCAAGAACAATTGGTTTAGCCAGAAATCTATAATCGCCCATCTTGATAGAAACATCCGAACCAAAACTCGAGAAGTCATCTCCTTAGCCGAGAAACAATAGACAAAGGTCTAGGCAAAGCTTGAGTAACCAAATCATGCATAGCCACAAAAGGTCTTGAGATGAAAGAATGCGATGCACCAAAGATCAAATAAGACTTTTGCAGAATATCATTAATCGAGAGATTACCCATTATCACATCGAAGATTCCTCCGCTTGAGCTGCATTCATCATATTGACCTTGGCATACTTTGGATTATGCTTGACCACCGCATTGCCGAAGATTTCACAGAGGAGGAGGCGAAGACGCCGTTGAAGCATTTGTTCGATAGTGACCTTTCGCCGACATTTGTTGCAAGTCACTTCGAGAGCGGACGGTGGTAAGGAGCACTTGACCTTGGAGCTTGAGAATTAGACTTGTTCGATAGCTTGGGTTGGGTGGGTGGGAAGATCCACGGCCACCGAGTTCTTCTCACGATAAGGCCGACGGAACGGAGGAGGAGGAAGGTAAACTTCGCCGCTTAGCTGCCACTTGAGAGGAAGAAGAAGACTGAATGCATCCCCGATTCTCTTCTTAGAAGCCTCACATTTGAGCTGGGCAGCTTGCTTTAGTGCCATGTTGTAGAAATCATCATACTTTTCCGCTCAAAAGCACAAGAGCTAATTGCGATCTTCTCTCGCACTCACCTCCGAATTGATAGATCATACTCTTTTCATCGTGCACGCCTTGCTTAGCAAAACGAGCGAAGCTCGAACTGGATATTGTATTGATAGACGACATGTTGCCCTGCTTGAGATTGCGGAACTCCTCACGCTTGCTCTCAACAACACTTTTCGAATGTGATGAGCTCAAATCACGGCGAACTCATCCTGTAATGACACGACCTCCTCCGAATCTTTGTATTGTGGTACCACTCAAAGCAGCTTGATCCTTGAGTTGAAACGATGCAAACTTGACAAAGTCCTCGTGTCCGACATTGCTACAATCAAAATGCTTGCAGATGTCCACAAACCAATCGCCGCGCCGTGGCCTCGACACGTAAACCGAAAGACTTCGCTGATTAGCGAGGAACCGATCGAGAGTAGCAAAGTGCGGCTGATTGTTGCCTTGACCTTGATTTCCTTGATTGCCTTGCCTCGAGTACGCTTCTTGCAAGAGCTGCAAAATCATCTCGAGCATTGGCATTGGTGGCTGCCATGATAGCTTGCCGTGCCTCCGGAGGCGGAGGTGGAGGTGGAGGGTTGACCGATCCCCATCATTGCGATCCGGATTCAGACGCTGGCGGAGCCATCCTCAAGAGGGTGACATCCGTTAGTCCTTTGATAGACAAATAGATAAGTAGAATCAACGGATAGAAATTGCAACATATAGTCTTCACAATAAACATTCAACAAGAATGAACGAATGAATTCCAAAGT
>JAHIAM010002690.1:0-22316 GCA_021605205.1 Aegilops longissima
TGTTTTAAAGCTCCATGTATATATTGTTTGACGCACGAAAGTTAGCATTCCTACCAACGTAGTTAGGAAATAATTTATGTTTTTCCCGGGCACCTTTGATACAACACAAAAAATGTAGATGAGCCTAAGATCACCATCGAAAAGATGTCAGGAACCCCGTGTACTTAGAAGATGCATATGTAACCGATTGACAATAAATTCACGAAATTAGTGTCCATGCATGCATTGAATGGTTTTGTGTTTGAAAGCAGAGCAGGCATCAAGATTTCATTAAGAGCTTATCTCTCTGGGCCCTAGACTTTTTAATTAGAACTCTCTGGGCCCATCACAGTTAATTCTTACGGCTCTCAAAATTATAGCTCATGAAGCTTCATGGCCAAGTGTTTATTACATTTATGCTCAAAGTGTTAACTACATTTTTCTAAAAATGTGTTAATGACATTTGTACAAATGATAATTGTCTTAAACTTGTGTTGAGCTAGCTTGAGGTAATTGAACCCTGGACCTAGCTACCTATGATACTAATATATGATACTATACATTACATATGTAGTATCATACACTAGTAATATGATACTCCTCACTATGACCAGCCTAAGCATCATTAAAATCCATGGCAGCAAGTTACTTACGTGTTAATACTGTATCCGTCATTTTCGCTGGCCACTTGAATGAATGCATTTATCTTTTACCAATCAATTCAATATTATCTAGCACGTCTATATTAAGCTTGATAAATCTCATGAAATATTTTCCATGTTCATTTTCACATATATCTTACTTTAATATGTATGGTAAGTCGTGACATGAGAAGAACAAAAATATGCATGCATCACCGAGTAGCTAATTTAAACCACACTTCATGTATCATGTTTACAATTTTAAAATAAGTATGTCTCATGCTCCGAATGAAATGGCAGGCAATGAAGAATCCAGTAGTTCACATCTTAATGTGGACTGTTATTAGCTAGCTAGCAGCAAGTTACTATCCCCTCAACTCACTGCCATTTACGAACGGCTATTAAAAACATTTTCACAAACATGCGGTCTCACACACCGCATATTTGGTCTAAATGTGATCGCATGCATATAATACCGCGTCCCCTTGTAGTTTTTACGTGGAAATCCATGAAATATTTCCCATTCGCGGTAATTCGATTGCATACCGATATCACCACTCTAGCGTTCATCATGGGCCTTCACAAATATTTGGGATCTATATGAGGAATAAATGTGATATGATTGTTGATCCGTTAAATACCTTAACCCTAGTGATGAAGTTACTTGCTGTCCGTGCACCGATTGCTTTTGCAATAAGGACATTTTCTGGCTTTAGGTGGGCATGAGAAATGTACCACATAGAATTCCAGGAAATGCATATGAAATGTCGTAGACACTTTGTCCACGTACTAAGAAACTGAACTAGAGGTTAAGGTTATGATAAATTTGCCTCATATTGCAAATCATCTCCCATATACATTTGTTGATGACAAATGTGTCGCTGAAGTCTAGTACCCGAACGAGTGGAGGTACCTAATAACAAGTAGTATCCCTAATTGAGAGAAAGAGGACGATAATTTTGGTCACACGAGATTAAGTTCTCGTATGTTTCCGTGGAAATAGAGGATATGGTCTCCTCGATGAGTAAATGTGATTCAACCTAAGGTTGAATGACAACTGACCGATGCATGTCATCCAGAGGCTAGCACATATGTGCACACATTTTAATGGTGCTGGGTCATCAAAACACCTAAACTCTGTTCTTATGGGAAATCAAGGGGAGTTAAGAGGCGTAACAAGAATTCAAAAAATGATATTTATTCATGAGAATCATATACGAGAAGTCTACATTTGTCGACATAAATGTTTTCTTGAGAATTCCTGAAATCCTTTTGGTCCCCGAACCGAGGCTGCTGCTGGGTGGGATCTCCGTCGCCGCTTTGTTCGTGCTCGCGGCTGCCTCGAGCACGGGTCAATGCGGCGGCCTTGAGCGCAGGAAGACGGCGGCAGCCTCGAGCACGGGAGAAGTACAAGCATGGTGGTGGCTCGAGGAACTCCATTCTCCGGCGAATTTCGCCCGTCGCGCATGAAGCTCCTCCGCGCCACCCTCTTCTCGTGGGCGTCACTGCTGCAGCGTTGTCGGCATGGCCGACCCCGGCTATCTACCTGCCTACAATCTGCTCGTTAGCTTGTCACTTCCCAAACACAGGTCCTCCCCCCTGCATTTTTTATTTCCCGTTTTTGCTCAACATTTTCCTACTGAATGTTTTAGTTTTCTTCCCCGGTGTGAAAATGGTTGTTTTCATGGCAAATTTTATTATAAAAATGGCTAATTCTACTCATTATCTTTCATATGTAGCTGAAATAGGTGTTTTTGTGCGGTCTGCCATTTCATACTGATGTTAATGTGTCTACAATTCCACTTTATCAATTTGCCATGCTTCTAAATAAAACATGGCAACTATTTGTTTGGCGCTGAAAATCGACACGTGTTCGATATGCCATAGATACGACAGTTAATGCATTTACATTTGCCCTCTCATCATTTTGCCATTCTACTGAATAAATAGATGGCAACCAACCCTATGTGTGGAACTGTAAAACTTGCGTTGTTTGCCATGTTTTTCAAACCATAACACATCCTTTTTTCATATTTCTGAATAAATACGTGGTAAATCCCTCTTTATAGAAGCCTAAAATTTGCCATGTTTCATGTTTGTTATGTCTGTTAACAGGTACCAAGCAATTGGTATGCTACTGTACCAAATGCTTGGCAACTTCATCAGATCCATAACCCATCAATTGCCATGGCTGAACTGATTATTTTTGCCATGTTTGCCATCTTCATGCCAACCACAACCCATCATTCTGTAATGGTACTAAATATAGACATGGCAACTCCCCCATGTTCAATCAGCCTAATTTTGCCCTATTGGTTTCATGGTAGATGGCAACTCACCCATATGTATGCACATTTTCCTACTTAATAATTTGACATGCTACTCGATAACTACATGGCAATTTCAATGTTACTATCGTGGCAAATTTAATTCATAAAACATGGCAAATCTATCTTTTTTTCATGTACCACAACATTATTACTCCATGTGACATGCCATTTTGACTTTGCATTTTCCATGGATATTTGTTTTTGATCATTTTGTTTGTGTTATTTTCACATACACGACAATTTTATTACGCAAAAGATAGCATTTTCGTTGAAACTACCATGGCAAAATGAAACATGCATTTGCCATGGCAATATTTGATAAAAGTTTTATTACTTCACATTCTTGGCAAATTTCATGTAAAATTTGCTAAAACAAATACGGCAATTTTTGATACGAATCTACCATGGCAAGTTTCTCGTTCATACTTGATTCCAACTTTTTGTGTTTTATCACACGGGGTAAATTCATCATACAAAACACGACAATTCTTGATACGAAACTACAATGGCAAATTTTCTTGTTCATACTTGATTTTGAACTTTGTAAACGGGGCCACATCAATTCTTCTCTTTTTTACAACATGGAAATTTCTTTTTTAACGGGACCATGTCAATTTTAGTGCATGCATTATGGGAATTATAGTTTATGGATCTTGGCATTTTCTAGTCTATGCATCGTACAATTTTTCTGTTTTGAACGACACCATGTCAAATTTTGTCCTTCTTTCCAACATGGCAAATTTTCCTTTTTTGAATGGGACCATGGCAAACTTAGTGTATTTATCAGGGAAAATTTAGTTTATGGGGCATGGCAATTTTTTCAATTATGTGGACCATGGCAAGTTTCTTTACTTTTGTAACATGGAAAATTTTCTTTTTCAACCGGGCAATGGCAATCTTAGTGCATGTTTCGTGGCAACGGTAGTTTATAGTTTTACAAAGCATGGACAAAATTTGAATGGATTTTTGTGTGCTGAGTACAATATTTTTGGCCACATCACATGCAATAGATTTGCCATACTACATGGCAATTTCCCCTGCACATTGGCAAGTTTTTTATGAACCATGGCAAATTTAGTTAAATGGATTGGATTTGCCATACTACATGGCAATTTTTTCCCACGGACCATGGCAATTTTATTTAATGAAGCATGGTAAATTTATTTCAATTGATTTTTTTATTGAGTACAAAATTGCAATACTACATGGCAATTTCCACCTTCCACCATGGATTTTTTTTTTGACAAAACACGGCGACTTTAGTTAAATGGGATATATCTTGTCGTACTACATGGAAATTGTTCCCACGGACCATGGTGATTCTATTTTACACGAACTATGACATTTTTAGTTAAATGGGGTAGATTTGCCATATTACATGGCATTTGTTCCCATGGTCCATGGCAATTCTATTTTACGAAGCATGGAAAATTTGTTTCAAAAGGAATAGATTTACCATACTATATGGCATTTTTCCCATGGACCATGGCAGTTCTATTTCATGAAGCATGGCAAATATATTTCAAATGGAATAGATATGCAAACTACATGGTAATTCTATTTTTACAAATCGTTGGAAATTTACTTTAAATGGATCATGGCAAATTCTATTTTTGCTATGGATATTATGTGTTCAGTACCAAATGCGATAGTGGATGCAATAGATTTTGCCATTTGGTGTAACATAAAATTTTGCCATTTAGTTATTTATAACTTTTTGCAACAAATTATAATTTTTATATTTACTTTTATTTGACATGGCATTTTTACTTCATTTTTGCCATGTCAATTTCTTATTTTTTAAAAAATTGGCCATGGAAAAGTTACCTTTCTATTTGCCATACAAATTTACATTTATCGCCATGACATTTTTTATTTTCACATACATGGCGATTTTTATCTCCACCGCTCACGACAATTTTGGGTGAACTTTTCCCTTTTTGTGCCATTTTTGCATCAAAAATGATTTTTCTGAACCATTTGGGTTTTTTAGTAATATCTAAGCTCTATGTATCACGAATTTATTTTTGGACCATTGCAAACATATTTGTGAATATAAAAATTCGGAAAAAATTGCCATGTGTTCTTTGTCATTTTGGCGAAATTTCTGTTTTTAAACAGTGGCAACATGTTGTTATTTCGTTGTTTTTTTTCCTATAGTTCACATAGGTAAATTGCACTATGTGTCTTTTAACCAACAGATTTTTTTGTTTTTATATAGTTTCTTTTGCACTTTTTTAAATATATTTGTTGTTGGGCTTTTGACCGCTTGTGGCCCAGTAGGAGGGGTACAACTGGAGTCGATCGAACGAAATTGTTCGATCGATGTTGCCTCCCACCGCACGTCTCGGTTCGGGGAAATCATTCGGTCGATGCTGCTTCCCACCGCACGTCTCCGTTCGGGCGGTCTGCCTCCAAACCACATGTCCGGTGGTTATTAACGTCAATTTTTTATTGTACTAAATCCTGATTCTCAACGCAGTACCCAGCTCAGCCAAGCAATTTCCTCTCCGGCCGCTGCTATATAAACCTCGGTGACCCTGAGAGATCTTCCTCCACCTCCTCTTTCCTCTTCCTTCACCCCGATCATGAGCGACCAAGAAATTGCGGCCAGGAGGAAGGGTGGCAATAGCTGGAAGAAGTTCGTCCTATGCTCGATCCTCGAGAAGGACGCCCGACATGTATGCTTTTCCAAGAACAAGCATTGGCTATTCAGCAAAGCCAGCGCGAGCATGCTGAGCACGCTTTCCGGTGCCCAAGTCGTCGCCGTGCTGCAGGGCTCCGTGCCGACAACGTGTTGCAGGCGATGCACCGCAGCATGGCAAGATGCGGACCGAGCTGGCAGAGAGGAAGAAGTAGAAGAAGCGCGTGCACGAGAGCCTGGCCAAGGAGCGCACTGCTGGGGACTAGACTGTCGCGTGGCTCGACCCTAACATGCGCGGCATGGGGTATGACGACACGACAGTGATGCCTCCTCCTCGATTTGGTTGCTGAGGTGGAGATACAATAGGGGCTTATAGCCACGCCACCGCGCCAGCGTGAGTTCCTGGCAGTGATGGGGATGCAACATATGCTCATGGAGATGGCGCCGCTGCAGGAGTTCGTCCGTTATGCAGGGGCTCGGGCCAAATGCTAGCTTCCCTACTGCAGAGAGAAAGACATATCCGCACAGAATGAAAGTCTAACTTTGCACAGAATCTAAAAGTTTTTGTCACAGTTATTGTATTATCTAAATAAATCATGCCCGGTCTATGTAAGACCCATCTCCCTGAGTTCTCCATTATCATAGTATTTATCATATTATTAATTAAAATGTTAGTTGTAAATAGGGCCCGGCCCATTTTTGTTTGAGTTCCAAGTCTACCCTCGACAGACAACCGGGTCCGACCGCTTTTTGTCCTAGTTGCAAGTCCACGCTCGAGATGCAACTGCATGCCTACAGTGAGATTGCAATTAGTGGTGGGAGCAGGGTTGTCGGCAAATTTCACCTCCACATTTATAAAATATTCGTGGTATTTTTTCATTTTTACTTTTTAGAAAATTCATGATCATTTTCCAAAATTATGAATTGTTTTAAAGAATAAGTTTATGTTTCAGTTTAGAAAAATAAGCATGATCTTTTTCCAAATTTGTGGACATTTTTTTTATTTCATGAATATTTTTTAGTTTCCGTGTTTCCATTCATTTTATTTCTTTCAATATCCCTAATTTATTCTTTTTATCATTATCTTATTTAGCTTTTAATTTCAGAATTTTATTTCTTATTTTTTCTTTTGATTATCGTATTTTTAAAATATGTTCACCATGTTTTAAAATGTACATCGATATATTTTTTGAGATCATTTCAAGCATTAAATATATGTTCACTGTGTTTTAAAATGTAGTCACCATCTTATATGAAATGTTTGTTGCATTTTGAGAACATTTCATGATGTTATACAAGTTTTTCATCATGTGTTTCAAAAATGGTCACCACATTTAAAAAATGTATATTGCATAGTAATAAAAATGCTCATTTTTTACTTTGTAAAAATGTTGACAATTATTTTTCTAGAACTATTCACATAATCTTAAAAAAACTATTCATCTCGTTCTACAATTTTTCACCGTTTTTTTAAAGAAAAATGCTTACTTTGTCACTCAAGTGCTTGTTATACCATGTTAAGTCATCCCTAGTATTGAGCGTGTGTGTCCATTGATAAAAGAAGCCAACACTAGTACATTGCTGACTCAAAATCCTGTAGCCCTCGAACGTGTGTAGAACATTTGAGAAGATGTGTGTATTTCATTAAATGCCAGTAGCCAGCGACAGGACAATACAGATTTAGCCATTAATTATTGATAATAAAGAAACGACATAAAATTTGAGGAAAGATTTCATCCAGATGTAACTAGACGACAACAGATTGACGAACTATCGTCCATTGTTGAATGCTTTCACTTGAATGGATGGACACGTGTTTGGACCTCATCTTCTCAGTATGGGAACAGGAAGCCGACGTTCGTCTCCAGCCCAGCAGGGATCTCCGGTGATGGAGGGGCATTGCCATAAGCAACTTCTGTACCCCCACCCCCATCTCGTCGTCGAACCCTGGCTGCTGAGGAATCGCCATCTGCATCTTCTCCATATCCATCCCCGAAGCAAACCCCGGCGGCGGAGGCATCCCTGAATATCCATCCCGGCAGCTCCATCACCATCTGCTGCTACATATTCATCCCGGAGGCAAACCACTGAGGCGAAGGATGCGTCGCCCTCACCATCTCCTGCTACTACCGAACTCAAAAGTACTGCCACCGAAGAGCTGCGGCGGCAGCGGAGGGGCCACCTTGGCCATGCGGCTCACATTGATGTGCATCGCCTCGAGGAGAACCTTGGCGCATTCGGAGACGATGTCCTTCACCTTCATCGGGTGGACCCAAGCCGCAATCTGGTCCCCCGCATCGCGATCCTTCGCCATGACCTTCTGCTTGCGCTCCGCTTCGCTTCTTCACCGTAATCGTGCTGCAAAGAGGGTAGTGCAGCATACCAGGCCGCTGCATATACCCCCGACCCGAGAGATCTTCATCCACCTCCGCTCCACTTCCTTCGCTTCTACCATGAGAACCGCCCCGCCGGATCATCAAGGAGGACGCCCGCAGGTGTGTATCTCAAGCGTTCCGGGCTATTCAACAAGGCCAGCCAACAGGCCCTGCTCACCGCGCCCAGGTGGTCGTTGTCCGCTTCAGGTCCGGCGGCAAGGCCTTCTCCTTCGCCATTATTCATCAATAGAAGTTGTCGCCAACCATTTCAGGGTGGGGACGGTGCCGCCGACAACAACTGGTTAGATCACGCCGCACGACAGCATGGCAAGATGCGCATAGAGCTGGCGGAGCGGAAGAAGCTGAAGAAGTGCGTGGATGAGGCCCTGCCTCAGAGCACGCTGCGGGACCAGATTGTGGCGTGGATCGACCTCGATGTGAGCAACATGGGGTATGATGACATGGCGGTGTTCGCCAAGTGTTCATGCAGGAGCAGGTCGCGGACGCACCAACCAGGTTCTCATGGAGGCCTTTCACGTCGACATAATCCGTAACCTCCAGGTTAGTCCTGGCCATGGAAGCCCGACCCGACCCGGCCCGAAAAAGCCCGACCCGGCCCGGCCCGACGCTGCCCCCGGGCCGGGCTCGGGCCTAGATTTTGAGCCCGAAGGCCGGGCCGGGCCGGGCCCGGGTCCGTCGTTTTTGCATTTTTCTGAAGGTCGGGCGGGCCTGCCCGAGCCGACGGGCTTTACGTGTTCGGTCCGGGCTCAGGCCCAGAAAATAGCCTCGATGGCTGGGCGGGCTGGGCCCGGCCTGGTTTTTTACGGGCTTGGCTAGGCCCGGTCCGAAGCCGCCCGCCCGAGGTTTGGCCAGGTATACTCCAGGCGACGCAGCCGCTAGCCCAGGTCTTCGGTACCCTGGCTTATCAACCAGGTTCATCGAAAACATGTTTTCGAGCATATGCACCCGGGCCCCAGCTCATTTTCTCCATCGCGATTCGTGCAAGTATTTTTCTGTTTTTTATTTCTCATACAGAACATGTTTTGAACTTCAAACATTGCACCACAACAAAGTTTTCTAACTAGTATGTGGGATAAAACTTTCATAAATTTTCTTCCAATAGAAATAGGAAAATGAGATTTGTTTGATTCAAAAATCTTCTTTTTAGTATTTATGTTGTAGCAAAAAATCTGAAAGTTTCATCCCACATTCTAGGTAGAAAGATTTGTTGTTCCACAAAGTTTAAAGTTTAATACATGTATTATATGACAGAAGCGAAAAAAAGAGAAATTTTAATGTAGTTAGTTAGTTGTGTAGCTCAGATCTCAAAGCAACATTGGAGTAGACAGGATAACAAGAGTCGGGTGCATATGCTCAAAAATTCTACATCCTTGAGTTCGGTAGCAGCAGCTCATGCAAGCATGCAGCAGATGCAGATGGCGATGCATCCAGCACAGGTGTTCGCTGCTGGCACGGAGATGCAGATGGTGATGCTGCCGCCGCCAGGATGCACATGTTGATTCGTCAGCAGCCATGATTCCAGAGGGGGGTGAGGACATGGCGGCACTGGTTCTCCGCCGTGACGGAGATAAAGCTGATGCTGATGGCCATGCTGCCGACGGTGCGGGAGTTCCCCCGCCAGGATGGACATGGCGCAGCAGTAGCTCGGGCCGAATCACGGCTTCCCCTACTGAGGAGAAGAATACATGGACGTGGATCAATCGTTTAGTTCGTTGTCACAGTGATATCCAAAAAATATCGTGTAGGTTCCATGGAAGATCTATGCATTACTTGGTTCAATTGTCATAGTAGTACTGTATCAGTTTCCATGTTTTTTTCATGCTCAAGTACACCCCTTCTCATAGTTCAGATCTTGCAATTTTTTCATGCTTAAGTTCGTGACCTTTTAGTTGTTCAGACGCATGTTTTTCATGCACAAGTTCATGATTTTTAGCTGTCCGGGTCTTGCTTTTTTTTCATGCTTAGGTTCATGATTTTTAGTTGTTCATATCTTGCAATTTTTTTAGGCTTAAGTTTATGATTCTTAGTTGTTCTGACCTAGAAATTTTTAGTTAGTGCATGTAGTTATCCTTTGACGCGTGAGTTTTTATGTACACAGCTCAGCGAATACCGAATTGAATCTCATGACCTTTCACGACTTTTAATGTACGTAGCTCAGTGAAGCAATTCCTCACTAGCCGCTTGCATATAAACCCCGACCCGAGACCGTCATCCACCCCATACACATCCTCTTCCTCCCTTTCTCTGAGCGAGGAGGAAGAAGACCGTCATCCACCGGATCGAGCAGGAGGGTGCCGCACATCTGCTTCTGCAAGAGCTGCCTAGGGTTCTTTATTTTGGCAGTGCCGTAAAATCGGGCCAGCAAGGAAGATCGTGTGAGCCAGATTGCATGCCTGCCGTGAACAACCTAGAACAGCGGGTAGTGTATGAGGTTTATAGGAGAAATGTTCACAACATATAAATGTTTTCTGCACAATTTTAAAAAATGAATGTAACATATGAAGAAAATATTTGTGTAATTTTATTTAATTTCATAACTCTTAAAACTGCTCCACATTTTAAAAAATTGTTCAAGGCATTTTTGAAAAAAAACATTATGCGTTATGTTCACCTCATATTTATGGAATGTTCACCATGACTCGGACTGGGTCTGGATCTTATCTTCTTTGCAATACAGGAAGCCAACATTCGGCTCAAGCGACTGCTACACCATCTCCATCCCGCGGTAAATTCGGGTGGAGGTGGCGAGAGACATAAGCAAGAGCGTATCTCCTTCTCCATCCCGGTGTCGATCCCAGGCGGCTGAGGAATGTCCAGCTGCACCAAATCCATCGTGGCGGCCAACCGCTCAGGGCATCTTCTTCATATGAACTAAATTCCAACTATTAGACGCCATTGATCAATTATTAATATGATAAGGAGACAACATAATGATTGAGGAAATGTTTCATCCAGATCTAGGTAGATGCATTGTAATATATAACAAAAGATTGACGTGACTGACTTAGAAGATGGTATATGTATCCGATTGGCAATAAATTTGCGAATTAGTGTCTATGCATGCGCTGGATGGTTTTGTGTCTGAAAGCGGAGCATGCATCAAGAGTTCATTAAGAGCTTAACTCTCTGGGCCCTAGCCTTCTTAATTAGAGCACTATGCGCTCATCACAGTTAATTTTTATGGCCCTCAAAATAATAGCTGATGAAGATTCATGGCCAAGTGTTAGTTACATTTCTTCTAAAAAGTGTTATTACATTTATCTAAAAATGTGTTAATGATATTTGTACCAATGATAATCATCTTTAACTTGCGCTGAGCTAGCTTGAGGTAATTGAACCCAGGACCTAGCTGTGATACTACCTATGATACTTATATATGATACTATGCATTACAGATGTAGTATATCATACACTAGTAATATGATACTCCCCGCTACGACCATCCTAAGCATCACTACAATCCATGGCAACAAGTTATTTACGTGTTAATACTGTATCCCTCATATTCGCATGCATCACTGAGTAGCTAATTTAAACCACACTTCATGCATGAGGTGTAATCCAACATTGTTACATGTTATCCAACATTGCTAATTCATATGTATGTATCCTGTTTATCATTTTAAAATAAGTATGTATCATGCTCTGAATGAAATGGCAGGTAATGAAAAATCCAGTAATTCACATCCTAATGTGGACTATTATTAGCTAGCTGGCACCAAGTTACTCTTCCCTCAACTCACTGCCATTTAAGAATGGCTATTGCAAATATGTTCATAAACATGCGGTCTCACACACGCATATTTGGTATAAATGTGATAAAATGCATATAATACTGAGTCCCTTGTAGTTTTTATCATGTAATTCGGTTGAATAGCGATATTACCACTCCAGCCTTCATCAAGGGCCTTCACATATATTTGGGATCTACGTGAGCAATAAATATGATATGATTGTTAATCCGCCAAATACATTAACATTAGTGATTAAGTTACTTCCAGCCCGTGCACCAATTGCTTTTGAAATAAGGACATTTTCTGGCTTTAGGGGGGAGATGAGAAATGTACCACATAGAATTCCAGGAAATGCATAAGAAATGTCGTAGATATTTTCAGGGCCGTCTCCAGAAATTCTGGGCCCAGGCAAAAACCAAAATGTGGCCCAAAATGTTGATAATTCACATAAAGGAATAATTAATATGTGTAAAGAATACTCTCACTTTATTATATAATTTCAAGTCTGCTTTATTTCTACCTTATTTAGGCATATTTCAACACTAATGCTAAAGTTAAAGGGATTGCAAAGCAATAAACGAACCTCATGTCATACCAAAAAGGAGCATCCGTCTAGTATTACCATCACCCCCTTCATTGGCAATATTACCATCATCAATTTCTGCATGAGGAGCCTCAACCTCTGCTGCATTATCATCAAGACCATCATCAACATTAAAATATGTAGTTTGATTTTCAGAATTATGTTGGGGCCCTTTCACCAAATATCTGTCAAGGGAACCCGTTAGAGATTGAGCCTCAACTTCGAGTTTTTATTTCTTCTTATGCTTTGCAGCACCAGATTCATGCTTCCTAATTCTAGCAGACATGATGAAGATTCAGGAACACAGAACATAACAAATTATAAAAGTGATAATTGATCAAACAAAATATATTTAGTTTCTAATAGTAATGGTCGCAGATGAATAGATCATCCAAACACAAAGAAAATGAATTGAAAATAGAACCTTGAACTTGGAGATTAAAACACGGTCTGAAGTTTGGCCTGGATGTGTTCCTCGATGGCTCGATCCTGATTGAAACAACAAACGGAACCGCGGTCCACACCTGTGGCGGCTTCACACAGCAAGACGACCAGCAATGGGATTAGATCGAAGGTAACTACCTCGGCGCCGCACGACTGCCAGGGCCTTCTTCAATGCCCGATCACCTCAGAGACCTAGATGGCAGTTCACTGTTTGTTCGCTGCAATCGCTGGAATCAAGCGATTTGTATCCAATCTTCCGCCGACCTATTGGGCCTCCAACATTCTTTTCTGTAAATATGTTATTTGGGCCTCTAGAACTAGCAGACCTGGACGCCTAGCAGTCCTGTGGAAGCCTACCTAGCAGATTAATCAAAGACACCACGTATCACCTCAAAAAAAAAAATCAAAGACACCACGTAGTCACGCTACACACATCGTTAGTTTCCTTTCCTGGTTTTTTAGCGATCTTTCAACCGAAGGGAGGCAATGTCTGAAGGGTTTTTCTCCCGATGGGGGCCCTCGCGATCGCTCACCTCGCTCCCCTCATCGACGAGCCTGGATATTTTGTCCACGACTTAAGAAACTGAACTAGAGGTTAGGTTATGAGAAATCTGCAACATGTTGCAAATCATCTGCCATATACATTTACCGATGACAAAGATGTCGCTGAAGTCTAGTACCAGAACGAGTGGAGGTACCTAATAACCACTAGTATCCCTAGAGAGAGAAGAGGGGATACTTTTGGTCACACGAGATTAAGTTCTCGCTTGTTTCCGTGGAAATAGAGGATATGGTCTCCTCGTTGAGTAAATGTGATTCAACCTCAGGTTGAACGACTACTGACGGATGCACGCATCCGAGGCCAGCACATATTTGCACACATTTTTATGGTGCTGGGTCATCAAAACACCTAGACTCTGTTCTTATGGGAAATCAAGGGAGTTAAGAGGCATAACAAGAATTCCAAAATGATATTTATTCACGAGAATCGATATGAGAAGTCTACATTTCTCGACATAAATTGTTTCTTGAGAATTCCTGAAATCCTTTTGGCCACTGAAACGAAATCCATGTTGAGTGTTGTTTGCATTTATATTGGTTCAAATGAGAGGATGCAATTTAGTAAGAGTTGCACTCGCTCATCAAAAGATAGGTCTTCACCATAGTTAAACCTGCTCCTCATAAGTATCTTCTATAGTGAAGAGAAGGGATTTTTTGTTCGGAAATGAAAATAGATGATTTGGTGAGAAAGCGATGCTTGTAGCGCATGGCTTTCCATAGAGACCCGACATTGTTTACGATGTAGTATGCCTCCTCGGTATGAGTGTAATTATGTTTCGATAATAAATTGGCAGTACATGTCCATGTGGTTAATGTATGTAGTGCCTACATACTCACATGGATCACTGGTTCTGATATATATATATATATATATATATATATATATATATATATATATATATATATATATATATATATATATATATATATATATATATATATATATATATATAGTGAAGTCATCGAAAGGGCTTAGTATTCTGAATCCAATGACAAATCACGACATATTAGTATGAAGCTTTAGAAGTCATTCTATGACTCTGAAGAGGTCGGAGAGTTGTGTGGTACAACCGACTAAGTGAGTTACTCCTTAATAGGATTACCCTAATACTAGTAATTGTTGATGTGTGTTCATGAAGAATCCTGAATTGGATTTACATCATCTTTGTGATGTGGATGATATTATCATCAATGTGTATACAAGACATATGATATAGACACAATCATTTTAAAACAGATATTTGGTTCAAACATAATGATGCTAAGTTTATAGCTTGAGCATATTTCCACGGGAATAAATGTATATCCGTCTTCATATATCTAGAAATATTGGAAAAGTTTAATCTGGATATATCAAAGACACATATGGTCATATTATACTTGACATGGGATACAAACCCATTTGGGAGACAGTGAAGGGATAGTGGACCTGAAGTTCCACATTTAGATACAATCGAAGCACTCATATATCCTGCAAATAGGTCAGGCCTGACATTATTTTTGTTGGCAATTTTTTGAGAGTAGATCCCCAACAAAAGGTATTATGGTTGATGTAAGGAATATCCTCAAATATATCCGAGACATAAAAGGACTTGATTAATTCTACCGGGAATGTTAAGATGGGACTATGGTGTTATATCCAGATACTGGCTAATAATTTGATCCCAACAATGCCATAGGAAAGACTGGATTTACTGGAAGAGTATTCCACTTCACAATATACTCTAAATGGGGTCCTTCAAGTAATTATTTTGTTGTCATTATTTTATTTGAAGTATCACAAGATGTGTATGGCTTCGCTTAATGACTGGACACATGTGAGATTGTGTGCATATTCATTTGAATAAGCTATCTTTACCAACCAAGATAATGGCACTTGTATTGCTTATGGGTTATATTTATCCTCGCGTGTTACATAAATCTAAGAGGATAATATGCAAATAAATTATTGTGATATTCACAATGCCACTACCAATGTTTACATTCTAGAATGAGGTTCATGGAATTGGTATTTTTCATACAAGGTTTTTAATGAGACAATATAAATACAAGTGCGGATCTATGTCTGATTTGTTTCTCCTTATATTTTCCTCACTAGGTTTTAAAGAAGTTTTCAATGGCATATATTTTAATGTTCTCTTTAATTTTTCCCACAGGTTTCCGGAGGTGTTTTTAGTTTGCAATATACACATGACGAATTGATCAAGGGAAAGTGTTGAAAAACATAACATGTGATCAGTTGTATGGGAGGGATGCCTCGCAGGAGGTGTCAGTCATCCACATTGCAACAAAATTAGTGAATTATTTCGACACTTTATTTGTCCTTGCTTGGCTTCTACAACAGAAGGAACGCTACCGTTTGTGCGTCAAACAGTACTTGCATGAGCCGCTGCCCTCCGAAGCATAGTACAATATGAAACGTACTACGACACACGGATCGATGCAGCCGCCAGCCCAGCATGAACGAACTGTGTGTACATGGGTAGGTACTGACATTTGGCTCTAAGATGCCACCGGGAAAGAGTACAATTGTTATGTAGGGTCTGTACACGCATATTTCTGTCCGGTTTGTGAATGCCTGCACCAACAAGGGGTCTCCAGTTTGAACCTTTGCTTTGGTGGCATATTTTTTCAGCAAATTTTTCTGTCGTTGACGACAAACAAAAATACAATGAGAAAACAAAAATAAACAATACAACTATGGCGCTTTGTTTATCTGCTGACATCATGTTAGCTGACGTCTATTAGATGTGAAAAAAACACCATTTTGCACATAGATCGTTGTATAATGATGCCAGCTGAGATATTTCTATGTCATTAAATGCCAGCAGCCAGTGACAGGAGAATATATATTTAGCCATTAATTATTAATAATGAAGAAATGACATAAAATTTGATAAAAGATTTAATCTAGATGTAACTAGACGACAAAACATTGAGGAACTATATGAAATGTTCGAAACATTGAGGAACTATATGCAACAAACATTTCATATAAGACAGTGACTACATTTTAAAACAGGGTGAATATCTTTGCAACTGCATGCCTACAGCATGATTGCAAGTAGTCGTGGGCGTAAGGTTGTCAGCAATGTTTGTATCCACATTTATAAAATATTTATGGTAGTTTTACATTTTTATTATTTATAAAATGTCAGGATCATTTTCTGAAATAATGAAATTTAAAAGAAATCATGTTATTAATTCATGTTTCAATTTAGAAAAATAATAATGATCTTTTTTGAAATTTATGGACATTTTTAATTTTTCTGTGTTTCCGTTCATTTGTTTCTTTTTCTGTCCTTCTATTTTACATTCTTTCTTTCTTTTATCATTATCTTATTTAATTTTTAATTTCAGAATTTTATTTCTTAGTTTTTCATCGATTACTTAAAATGATCATATATAGTGTACGTTTAAAAATATTCACCATGTTCCAAAATGTACATCACATATTTTCTAGAAATGTTCAAAGCATTTCAAAGGATGGTCAACCTGTTTTAAAATGTAGTCACTGTCTTATATGAAATGTTTGTTGCATTTTGAGAACATTTCACAAGTTTTACAACTTTTTAATCATGTGTTTCAAAAGTGGTCACCACATTTAAAAAATGGATATTGCATAGTTAGAAAATGCTCATTTTTTCGTTTATAAAAATGATCATTATGAATTTTCAAAAACTTTTCACATTGTCCTAAAAAACCTATTCGCCTTGTTCTACAATTTATTCACTGATATGTTTTATAGAAAAATGCTTACTTTGTCACTGGAGTGCTTTTTACCATGTTAAGTCATCCATAGTATGGAAAGTATGTGTCCACTGAGAAAAGAAGTCAACACTAGTACATTGCTGACTAAAAATCCTCTAGATGGCACCGGAGCACCGCGAATCAGATCGCACCACGCATCACGACATGACGCAGCCTAGCCGTGCATAAAATTGATTTTACTCGTCCGGTTTGTGCATGCCAGAACCAACAAGGGGTCTCGAGTTTGAACCTTACCTCTCATGGCATATTTGTTTCAGTGGAGTTTTCTATCATTGACGAAAAACAAAAATACAATGAGAAAACAGAAAAACATACAAACAATAGAACTATGGCGCTTTTGTTCATCTGCTGACGTCATCTTAGCTGACATCTATTAGATGTGAAAAAAATAAACACCAAAGATTTTGCACATAGGTCGTTGTATAATGATGCCAGCTAAGATATTTGTACTCATTAAATGCCAGCAGCCAGCAACAGGACAATACATATTTGGCCATTAATTATTGATAATACAGAAAGGACATAAAATTTGACGAAAGATTTCATCTCACTACTAGGGAAAACCCTAGCAGTAGCGCTGGTTTTGTGCTCACTAGTAGCGGGTAGGCGCTTACAGCTACTGCTCAGCAGTAACGCTGCACGCACGCAGCTACTACTAGGACGAATAGCTGCAGCGTTTGTTCACTCCCACGCTACTGCTAATGTAACTACTGGTAGCGTGTTTTCTCCATCGCTACTAGTATTCTTTTATATTTTTTATTTTTAGTTTATTTATTCGCCATCGCAAAATATTGATACAATACCAGTTATGAGGTTTACATCATTATATCCATAACAGTGTCAAATGAAGGTGGATTAGGTTCAAGTGGAGGCAATATGTGGTGCATGTCAAAAGTATACTACTAATCCAAAATTGATCTAGTTTGGACTAGTAGTACTTTCGATGTGCACCACATGTTGCCTCCACTTGAATCTAATCCGCCAGCACAAGATATTTAATCATCATCATGGTCATTACCACCAACAGTATTTATTTAATCACCACTAACACTAGCTAATAATAATCATCATAGTCATTACCACCAACACTAGCTATTTTATCATCATAGTAATAGTGTAGCACATCATCATCCTGAAACTCATTTCTAGCTAGCTAATCACTCCTGCTGCTCTCTCTAGGTAAAACAACATAAAACATGTGTAGCTCTCCTCCTTGATCAAGTTGGACCATGCAGATGAGCCTGTCTCCTAATCGTGGTAGCGCCTCTGTTTGCTGCCTCCTAGTACTTCTCTGCGCCCCCATCACATATTTGGTCCAGTCTTGCACTATTAAGCATCCGTCGCTAATCTTGAATGCACTAAAGTAATCTGTAGGATATCTTGGCGTAAGCTGATAATACTCATGGTACCTTTAGTCTCGATCCCATAAGGCACAACATTCATCGGAGTCCCTGTTGAAGAACATCGTATGGTAACATACTTAGCAATGAAGTTTAGCTTCAAAAATAATGTATGGAAAAGATGCACTGAGGACAAATAGTAAAACCTTACCATCCTTCCTAAATAGACGTGACCATAGTTCACTACGAACACTATTGGTCGACGCTTTCAGTACTAACATTTCTAAATCCAGGAAGAAAATTTGTCTTGACAGTATCAAGATCCTCAAGCCATGAAACATAATGACTTAGCTCCTCACAGTTTAGTTCAGCCTCGGATAGTAGTAGGTCATGTCTACCAAGCGCTGGACATGTTTGCTTGCACCGAAATAAGCTGACAATACAAATTAGTTGTCAACTATTTTTGAATAACAATACCAAAGACATAAATGTGGTTGAGAAACTTACATAATGATATAACTGGAGGCGTCTGCACATCGACCCAGATGTCGGTATTACCTTCAATATCATCTTCCAGACGAATACCAAAGGTGATAACCATATCAGGCTCAAATGCATAAGGCTTGCATAGTGCTCGCCATGTTTTTCATCCAAAATAGGTGTAGTCGTCTGAATTGTATAATTTTGCATGGAAAATATAACCATGCTCGGTCTTCAAATAAACTTTTTTTACCTCCGTAGTATGACTGAAACTTATCATATCCAATACAAAAACTCTTGCATGGCAGGGGATAGGCTAGTAGAATAGTAAAAAAAATATAAGTTGAAGCAAATGAAGCAGATGTCATGCTTAATTACAAAAAAGACTTGTCGTTATGACTTACTGTATCCACTTCGAAGTTCTCGTCCAGCTTGATGCTGAAGCGCCTATCATCATCTAGGAAGATTCCGTCGCAAGCGCGCCTTCGCAGTATTTGCAAATACCGAAATCCTTTTCGTCACGACATTTCCTATGTTCATAGTTAAAATATTAATTGAAAATCGATCAAGACAACTACCAGGATACTCAACACACAAATCCGGGGCACTTGATATTTCCTACATATTCGGCACAAGTCATGCCAAAATTCACGGAAAAATCCGCATGACCTTTGCTAAAATAGGACATATCGAGCACTTGAAATTTGCCGAACGGAAATGAATCAACACTCCGCAAAACATAGGCCACTCGGAGGTGTAACCTGCAAACATGACCGCCACTTGATATTGAGCAACACAAGATATACATTTCAAAATATCTTATAGGACTCTAATTAGCATGCATTCAATAAGCAAAAGTAAATCATCTCATGTGTCCGTACATCATCGAATATTATCACTAATACATCATGAATAGTGTCATACATATAACATCACTAATACAACTAAAACCCTAGCACACGACGGTATCGGCGCGGCGGTGGACACCCACAGAGAAGGAACCATCACGGGACCATAGCTCCAGTGAGATCCCGGAGAACCAGCCAGGTATTGGAGAACTTGTGCTCCAACGCAAACAAGTAGCGACGGACGGCGGCCTCCTCATCGACACAGTGACGCACCACCTCCGTGGAGTCTCGAGCCTCGGACCGCCACTGCCCACGCGACCGCCACCAAAGAAGGTTCGGTCAACGACAGGCTGGCTCCTCACCAACCTGCGCCCCGGTAGGTAGCGCCTCCAGTACCACCTCGGCGGAGCCCAGTCCGGACATGGCCCATCTGGTCAAGCAGGTGTCGCTTCCGCCGACTGCCACGAGGATGCGGGATAGGCATCGCCCACGCGATGTAGGAAAATTGCTTTAACTAAAAATAGCAACAAGTTCTTACTAATTAGTTCTATTAATTCAACTAGCTCTTACTAAAAATAAACTTACTATAAATAAAAATATTTTAATACCTAATTAGTACCTAGTTCTTACTAACTAATTAGTACCTAGGAACTACTGCCCTAATTACCATCTAATTTGATGAACCTATAGGGGTGGAAAGTGGTAGCGGATATTCCAATTATCCAACTATAAAGTGAAATAAGTGGTCAAATTTTACTCGTTTATGATTCATCTTAGAAATTTGATTCGCTTTCACCCTTAAATGAACCCTAACTCATTTGCGCATCCGCGTCCGATTTGTTTCCACTCTTACATGAACCCTAACTAATTTGATGCAACTAAAATATAAAAACCCTAGGCAGAGGTAGGGAGAGGAGGAGCAGGCTGCTCACCTCGGGTGCCTGCGACGAGGAGGGGCAGGCGGTGTCGAGGTCGGGTCGGGGTGGCGCCAGGCGGCTTTGAGGTCGGGGCGGGGCGTTGAATATGGGGTCGAGGCGAGAGGGTGTGCGGAGGCGCGTGCCAACGGCAGCGTGGCGAGAATGTGGACAGTTGGTTTTGGGAAGTGGCCGTGGGAAGGACGAACCCGTGGTTAAGTCAGAGGTAGCAGTAGCTGCTTCAGGAAGAGCGCCTGCTACGTTAGCTACATCGCTTTCGGGATACACGCTACTGCTACTCCTTTCTTTTTTCCCTTTTCATTTAGTTTTCTTCATTTTTTCCTTTCACCTTATTTTATTTCTTTCATTTTCAATTACCTTTCTATTTGCTTTCCATTTTATTTTATATCCTTTAGCAGCAGCGAGTTTAATATAAACGCGCTGCTACAAAGAATGTAGCGGTAGCGTGGTTCGTTATAGGTCGTTACTACTATGTGAAGCCTATCGGCTAAGCCGTGGGAATTTTAGTAGTAACGTGTTTAGGCAGCAGCGCTACTGCTAGAACTTTATCTGCAGTGCGGTTTGCCCAGCGCGCTACTGCTAGTTAGCACCAGCGTGCTTTTTTGACCCTCGCTGCTGCTAAAGTTCTGTGTATAAGGTTTTCGCTAGTAGTGTCCAGATGTAACTAGACGACAAAACACTGACGAACTATCGTCCATTGTTGAATGCTTTCACTTGAAGGGATGGACCTGGGTTTGGATCTCATCGTCTCGGTACAGGAACAAGAAGCCGGTGTTCGTCTGCAGCCCGGCAGGGATCTCCGGTGACGGAGGCATCACCATCCCCGTCTCATCGTCGAACCCTAGCGGCTGAGGAATCACCATCTGCATCTGCTCCATATCCATCCCCGTGGCGAACCACGGTGGCGGAGCCATCTCCCGCATATCCATCCCGGCGGTGACCCCCTGTGCAGGAGGCAGCTCCATCACTATCTGTTGCTGCATATTCATCCCAGAGGCGAACCCCTGAGGTGGAGGCAGCGTCGCCATCACCATCTGCTGCTACTACCGAACTAAATAGTATTGCCACCAAAGAGATGGAGCTTCAGCGGCCAGGCTGGAGAAGAATCGCTTCGCTTCACTGCGTACATTAAAACTCGTGATAGGCCATGAGATTTCATCCCGTATGAGCTGAGCGATATACATTAAAACACTTTTTTTGAACACATATACATTAAAACTCACGCGTCAAAGGATTTAAAAAAATATGTACTCCGTATTATTTAGTAAGTATACGTTCGCACGTCATTGAATCGATCGGCGTGAGAACCAAATGTCCATGTAGATGTTTTTTTAAAGCTCCGTGTATATATCGTTTGATGCTCAAAAGCCAGCGTTCCAAACAATGTAGTTGGGAAATAATTTATCTTTTTCCTTGGCACATTTAACACAACACAAAAAATATAGATACACACATCCGATCACCATCGAGAAGTTGTCAGGGACCCCGCATCGCCCTTCCTGGCGGAAATGGGGTGATCTAGATCGCGCAACCACATTCTCTCGCCCCTCCTACGCATCTCGCCATACGATTAAATCATTTATCACAGACGCTGAATAGTTTTTCTAATAAGCAAAGCACATATTAGAAA
>JAHIAM010002691.1:0-63523 GCA_021605205.1 Aegilops longissima
CATCCTCCATATCTCGTCATTCATTGTCGATGTGAGGCCTTCCTCCATATTACCCCCACTTTGGATTGTGGCTCAAGACCTTCAAGGTGGAGCCAAAGATGATCAAGGGGCAACAAGGAGTGTGGAGGGGCGGTCATAAGCAAATGTGCTGATGCTCCGTGGCCCGAGGGCTCTTTTCAAGAGGAGCTTGGTTTGTGGCAACGGGAGTGGTTTTATATCACCGCCCTGTGGGCACCAAATGGGCAGCGCCCCGCCTTCCGCCAGTCCACCACAGCCGGGCTGGCATCATGGGTCAACAGGCTCGATTGGGGCCGCCCAAGGACGCCTCGCGCAGGGCAGATTCGAGATCTCCGTGAAAGAGGGATCAATCTGCTGCAAGTGGGCAGGTTATGGTGATCCGCCGCTCAGCCTGCAGAACGCCGCCCTCCGCCTGTGGGAATTCAACCGAGGGACCACGAGCCTCCAAAATTTTATGGGCACGACGCCTGCGGAGATGTATAAACTGTTCTTCGGATCACAAGAGAAGTGTCCGGATTGACCGAGGACGCATGACTAAGCTGCAATCACCAGATACTCAAGTAAGTAGTCCCAGAACCGGATAAGCTGTTCATTCATTTATTTCATATATATGCCCTTTAAAGGAGCCGCTTTGAACAGAGAGGATAGCCAAGGCAAAGTTAATAAGGTGTCCGCCCTCCCAGACCACGCCTGGATCCCATGTTGACCAAGATGTTGAAGGTCGCGCTTTTGAAGAAGGTGAAGGGGGAGCGGGAAGCAACCGCCTACTAAGGAGGCTATCAAGGAAGGAGGGATTAAGAGTCCCACCTTCCGAGGAGAGAAGAGGACCGCCGAAGATCCGGAGGTCAAGGCCTCAAAGAGGGGAAAGGAATCTTCGGCAGAGTCCGCGCTGGAAGTAACCCAGCCGCATTATTTCCCGAGGGATCAGCCTCCAATGAGCCGTAAGTAAAAAGAAGGGGTATTGTAAATAAGGAACATCCCGTGTTTATTCATGAGGATAACCAAATTGTACTTGTAGTTCGGACTCACCCTTCTCAGCAGAGCTCGCCTTCGGGGATCTTCTTCCGGAGATGATGGAGAGAGAAACGCCCACCCGTCGCGACCTCATGTGAAGCGGACGCCGGAGGTGTCGCCGCGTGGGTTCCCCTAAGTCCGGGCGGGCCGGAAGGTCCGCGCCAAGTGGCATGCGGTCGGAGGAGTCAAGGATCTCGCTCGAAGCGAAGTTATTTTGTAAGATCACCGTGTTTCTAATGGGTACGGTGATTGAAAGAATTGCATCCGCGGAGAGCGGATTGTATGAAGCCGCCGGCTTATCGACGGGATTTGAGGTACGCAAAATGATGTACCTTCGATACGTTATGCATATAAATGCGCCAGATAGATAGTAGCCTCGAGATCGGTATGTTGTCAAAATTGACAACGTGTCGAGGATCAAATTTCGCTATAACATATCACCGCCCTAAACAGGTGGCGGGCGTCCGGAGGCCAGCCGATCGATGAATATGCCGAACTAAAGCGCAACTTGACGAGGCGACGCGACATCGCTACCGGGTCAATAAACGGTTTGACGAGTCACAAGGTATGCGACTTTATGCGACACCTTGTAAGGGAGCTTGACGCCCATGTCTTACTATCCGTATGCTTAATGTAGATGGTGCATCGCCGGAGGAGCTGCGGGCAGAACTCGCCGAGCGAAAGAGCAAGCCAGAATTAGTAATGCGCCGCTTTAAAGGCGGCCAAGAGCTAGAAGCTGAACGGGCTGCTCACCGCCAAGAAGAGGAGATGGCCGATATGGCCAAAAGTTAAGGAATACTACCGATCGCTACGAGGTTCTTGAAAAGAACGCCTGCGGAACAAGAGGGTTTAAAGAAGGCCGCCGAATCCAAGAATGCCCAATCGGCTTTGAGAGCTGCCAAGGAGGAGCTCAAAGCCGGGCAATTGTGGCTGGAAACCGTCGCTCATGGAGGAAATATACAGATCCAAAGTATGCTCGCTGATAAGTTGTGGAGTTCAGAGGATGCTTATCTCGACTTGGCGGCGAAGCGCCATGGACGCGTTGAGCACTTCCGGGCCAAGGGGCTGTAAGGGAAGAGCTATATTGGTCGAATTCCATAGTCCGGAGCGCCCTTCCGCCACTGACCGATCGGGTTACCGAATGGGCCGAGCTGAATCGATTGTCCGGATTTGCCATGAAGCATGTCTTGACTCACTTGTGGCCGGACGGACCTCAAACCAAGAGCTATTTTGGTTTAGTGCAGAGTTTTTGCGCGGTGTCGCCAGACGACGCAATGAAGCGATCGGCGGTATTGAGGGAGCGCGATGGCTCTTGCCCGTGTCAAGACATACCGGCAGAGATGAAGGCCACCGACATTGCATCCCAAGATTCGGACAGGTTTAGTACCGCCGAGCACTACTTTGAAGAAGTTCCGGCGCTGCTTAATAGAGACGCAATGCTCAAGGATATTATGTTTAAATGACATGTATGATTTGTGAAAACAATGTTTCAATGTAATATATGGGCTTTTTATACTTGTGCGCTCAAGTAGTAAACTACCCCCTATGGGCCGCTTATGTATATGTGTATATAACCCGAAGATGGCAGTCCTTGTTTTCAGCCTCACGCACATAGTGCGGGGTGTTTGCAAAAAAGCGCTTTTTTCACACTTAATCCAACGCCTTGGTCCTGTTAAGGAGGTGATAGCGAGCAAACCGTGCAACCGGACTATAATGCTTTATCACTTTCACTTAGCCATAGGATTTTCGAGGGTGGGGCTACTATATAGCCTCGGGGCACCGTGACTCTCCCGAATTCGGGTGCGAGGTGTGCCTCGACCGAAACCGTCCTTCGTTAATGCGGAGGAATCCTAAACATTCCTATGAATCGTCGAGTGGTTGAAGAGTCTCGCTATATCATGACAATAAGCCGCTTTCATCGAGGTGCTTCGTCGCCCAACTCGGCACAATCGTAGTAGTTCTCCGGTGCCGCTAGCCGTGAAAACGGAACGTAAGGCAACAAAACACAGGAGCCGGGCAACCCAACATTTGACCAAAGACATGATTCGAGCTGATGCATATAAGGCCTAACTCGAGACGCCAATACTCCTAAGGTATTCGGTCTTTATGAAAATGGGCGAATAATGCCCTAAGCCCCGGTGTCCGTGTATCGCAAAAAAATTCTGGTGCGCCAATGCCAAAGCACCAGCCTCTCGGTTATATTAAGGAACCGGGATGTATATCAACAAGAGACAAAGTGAAAAAAGGTTTACGAGGTCTTAATCTGAAAAGAATCTCTGCAACGGGTCCCTACGCATCGCACGCTACTACTGGTTCTCCGCAGCGATCTCGGACGGGTGTAGCACGTTGTTCATCTGAAAAGAGAGGAACTTAGTTTGAAAGAAAAGGATCGTAAAGATGTACTTGATATTAAATAAACAGAGTAATGGAATTGAATAAAATTGAGCTTTATTTTCTTGTTATACATGCATGCGCCCCTCGTATGGGGGTATGCCGCTAGTAGGAGCCGGACTCTGCCTAACCGTGTCCGGGTTTGAATGACCAATTCAGTTCTTTTGCCTAGCAGAGCCGGATAAATGTGGCTGTGAAGGCAGTCTCCTCTTCTCCGTGTTTCGAGTAACACTTAATTCTTCCTTTTAACGATGATGCCGCTGGACCGGCATTTTAAGTGTTAGAGATGCATAGTGCGGTATTATGTTAAAGCGGCTTAAAAGCTTCAAGGTCCCAATAGTGCTTGATGGCTACTTTTAAACGAGGCGACATGGAAGAGTAACTTTTCGCGACGGAAGTTGTCGGATGAACCAAACACAACTTCCAAGCAGATGGAGCCCGCATAATAGGCATATGGGCTCTGCATTACTCCTTTAAAGGAGGTGTTGCTACGGCTAATTTTGGTTGGGTTTATCCCCATCTTATGGATTGTGTCCCGATATATCAGGTTTATGTCATCGCCGCCTTCCATGAGGACATGTAAATTGGAACTGCTGATTATAGGATCCAATATCAAGGCAGTCCATCCTGCTGCTCCGGATATTTTCGAATAGTCCCGATGGTCGAAGGTGATTGGTTTTGACAACCAGCAAAGGTGCGCCTTTTTAGTGGGCGCCGCTTATTTTTCCCTTTGATCACGGAAGTGAGTTTACTGTTTTGACCTCCCGTGGGAAAGTTTTTGTTTTCCAAGGCTCGCTTGTGGTGCTCTGCCGTCATCTTCACTTGGTGCGCCTAGCCCTTGTGTTCGCATTCGGCCTCACGGACTGTTTGAAGACCCAACAATTTCGTGGGTATGGTTAGCGGCCTCCTGTGAATATGTGGATTTGACATATCTTGTCCAAGATTTTGTTGAAGTTGATAGCTCATCGCTATTGTCCTTAAGGGCAGTTTTTGTTATTCTCATGAAGCTTTGAATCCGCCGATCGCCGTGTTTTTGACTGTTCCTTTAATCCGCTGGTCCTTGTTGCGCCGTGGTTTCGCTTCCATCCCTGACTTTGATGTACTTGGGTTTGTACGTGCATCTTGCTAGCTAGCTGTCCTCTCCTCGCCAGCATGGTCATGAGGCTTGTTAATGCGGCCATTGTTCTTGGTTTTTCTTGGCCGAGGTGCTCAAGCAGCCATTCGCTCTCTGGACGTTGTGTTTGAAAGATGCTAAGGCTTCAAGGTCCGGACAATGACTATTTGGTTCTTTTTAGTAAGGAACCTGTTCCAGAATTTCCGGCTGACTCTCCGGGCTGTTGAGTTATGTGACTTAGATCGCTCAGATCCGGAAGGCGGACATAGGTCCCTCAAAATTTGCCCAAACGCGCCCCTCGAGCTCTTCCAAGCTTCCGATGGTATTTTTGGGAAGGCTTTTAAGCCAATGCCGAGCTGGCCCTTTGAGTTTAAGGGTAAGTATTTTATGGCGTGAGATCATCTCTCTAGCTATGTGTATGTGGAGGATGTAATCCTCAATCCAGCATTCGGGTCCGTTGTTCCGGCCATATGCCTCTATGTTTACGGGTTTGAACTCGCTGGAAATTCATGATCTAGCACCTCATCGTGAAACATAGGGGTGTGCGCGCCTCTATATTTGGGTGTGCCGTGGTCTTGAATTTTGGCATATTGCATTGCTTTGACGAGCATGCTTTTGGCCCATAGATGGACCTAATCGGGCCATCCTTTTGATGTGAATCTTATGCGGATCGATATTATTTGTAAAGCGGCACCATTCGCCGCTTTTTTGTCGCGAGGTCGCCCATCCGACCGGTGGCCTTTTGCTTTTTAATTGTGGGGCGCTTAAGGCCTCCTCGTCAATTCGGACAGAGCTTCTTTTCGGTAGTTTTTGTTCGGCGATCGCCATTGCATTTGTTCATCGTGCTGAATACTTTGCTCCATCTGATCCTAAGTGCATCTTCGCTGTTTTGAGCTTCCGCTTCGCTTTTTTCAGGCTACGCATGGGTGGCGTATTTAGCCTTTTTCTCGGAGGTCATTTTGTTCAATGGTTTGTCCGGCGTGAGATCGTCTGGACGTTGTCTTCACGGGACAGATTGTTTATCGTAACACCCCTAAGTAACTTTCCATATTTGTAACTCCAACTCTTGCCATTTTCGCATTGATATATGATATTCCTCCGTGGTTGGGTTTTTTCATGTTGCATTTTGTCCATGTCATGCATTTTATATTATGTCATCATGTGCATCGATTTGCATACGTGTTCGCCTCATGATTCCGAGCATTTTTCCCGTTGTCCGCTTTTGCAATCCGCACTCCTATCTCCCCGCGTCCCTTTTACGTTTCCGCAAAGGGTATTAAACCTCTCTAAATGGACCGAGGTTTGTCTAGTGGCCTTGGTATAACATCCGAGACCACCGTCAAGTTTCGGTCATTTGAGCTGCTTTGGTACTCCAACGGTTAACCGTGACTCTCGCAAAGGCCTCTTTAAGTTGCAGCCCAACACCCTTCAAAACAGCCCAATAACCCATCTAAGTCACCTCCATGCTCTCCGTCGCTCGATCACGATCGTAGGGCGAAAACTACACCTCATTTGACTCTCCTAGCTCCTCTATGCCTATTTAAACACCTCCCCAAAATCCGGATCATTCCACCCCTAACCCTAGTAGTTTCCTCTCGCTGCGGACGCGTCCGTCGTTCGCCGACACGTCCGCTGCCACGCCGCCGGACTAATCTCGCCAAGGACACGCCATCGCCGCCCGCCGCATCGCCGCGCCGCCACACCACCGCCACCGCCGCCGCTTCCCGCCGCACAGTTCCGGCGAGCCCATCGCGGGCTCCGCCTTCGGCCCGCGCCGCTGGCCGGCCGCCTCGGGACGCGCTTCTGCCCGCCGCTTCCCGCCCCCTCCGCGAAGCTCCGCTGGCGCCTCACAAGCACGGCCGGCCGCCTCCCGCCGCCTGGCCCGGCCTCCCGAAGCTGCCGGCTGAAGCTGCGGCCTGCCTCGGCTGACCTCACCGCTCGCCCGCCCGCCCACCTCCTCCTGACACTAGCCAGCCACGACGTCTGATCCGATCGATCCGACCTCGGAGCCCGCCGCCACTGACCTTTTCTCCTCCTCCTTTTCTCCAAGTCCTTATTCTCATGTTATTTTGTGCAATTTTCATCATGCTATATCTTCGCATCCGTAGATCCATTTTTCGCGTATAATTTGTCAAAATGTTCGCCTCGAAGAGTAGATCATTTCATTCCATTGCATCTTTTTCATTTGAGCTCATCTTGATGCCCGAAATTCTGTTGGAAGAGTGCTATGTGCTGTTAGTTTCTGATTTTTATCAGGACTTGCACTTTTGTTATTTTTGCCATGATTAATATGTGTACCCTATGAATTGGAGTCCTACATGTGTTTTGTAAAATGCCATGTCATCTTTCCAGGGGTGTATGCCATGTATTTTTGTGATCTATGTGGTGACTAGCACAAGCATGCAAAGTAGGTGTCCTAATGTTGCTGATTTCGGCCCTGGTTTAGCTGATTTTGATGCCATGTTTACTTGATGATACCGAGAGATTTATGCATATTTTGAGATACTTCAGTAAGGGTGTTTTGTAAAACATGTCTTGCTCTATCCATCCATGCCTTTGTTTGCAATTATGGGATGCCATAGCTTGAGTCAATCGAGCTCTACTTTTGCTATCAAATGTTTCCTGGCAGATTGTATACATGTTATTCAATTTTGCCTAGCTTGTTGTGGTTGATCCATATATGCTATGTTAGTGTTCTTGCCATGTATGTCTTCTATGTCATGTCTTCTTGATGTATGTATGCTTAGTTTATCATTTGAGGCTCTGTAGTGAGTGCATTGAGCTTGTAAACATGCCATCTCGTTATCAGTTTTTGACATGTCATGTTGCTGATTCTGTTAACGAGACTTTCAATATTGACATGAGTGTTACTATATTTTCTAGTCCTTTTTGGCTTATGGTCAGTAAGGGACTTTTGTTCTAGGATTTGAGTAGATTCATGCCATGCCACGTTTTGCTATTTTAAGTTCCTGTAGCATGTAGTTTTGATGCTCTGAACATTGCAACCTGTTGCTGTTTTTGCCATATCCAGCCTGATTATTATTGCACTTTTGCCATGCTTGTTTGAGCATGTTATGATGTGAACTAGCCATAGCTCAGTGCTCATCTTTTGTCGAGCATCATGTGTAGATCACTGCCATGTGCTTTGTTGATACGTTTGGGTGCAGTAGCTTAATTAATTGTTGCTTGCTAAGTGGCATCATGCTGTTAATGGCAGATTTGCGCCATTCTTGTTTTGCTTGCCATTTGCAAACCGTGCATCCGATTCCGTGATCTTTATATCGATTTCAACCAAATCATCTCATCTTTCCAGTGGCATGCTTGGTTTGCAAGTTGATGCCTGGTTCATCATTTACCTTCCGAGCGCATATAAGCATTGCATACCACATCATGCATATCATGTCATGTTTTGCATCATGTTGATTGTGCATTGCACCGTGATTTATTGTGGTTCCTTTGTTTGTGTTGTTGCTTTGGGTAGAGTCGGGAGACGAGTACGTGAACGAGGAGCCTGTTGAGAACGCCGAGGATCAAGCTTTCGACAACTCGAGAACATTGCGCAAGATGACCATACCTCAAATCACTTCTATCTTTGCTATGCTAGTTGCTCGCTTCTTTTGTTATGCCTATGCTGCGATGCCTACCACTTGCTATATCATGCCACCCATATTGCCATGTCAGCCCCTAACCATCCTTTCCTAGCAAACCGCTGATTGGCTATGTTACCGCTTGCTCAGCCTCTTATAGCTGCTATAGTTGCAGGTGAAGCTGAAGTTTGTTCCTTGTTGAACATGGAGATGTTGTTCCTAGTGGAACATGTTTACTTGTTGGGGATATCACAATATTTATCTGCTATGTTTAATACATCTATATACTTGGTAAAGGGTGGAAGGCTCGGCCTTATGCCTCGGTGTTTTGTTCCACTCTTGCCACCCTAGTTTCCGCCATACCGTGTTATGTTCCTTGATTTTATGCTCTTACACGGTTGGGTGATTTATGGACCCCTTGACAGTTCGCTTTGAATAAGACTCGCCCAAAGAAGGCCCAACATTGGTTTTACCATTTGCCACCTAAGCCTTTTTCCCCGGTTTTCATGAGCCCGAGGGTCATCTTTATTTTAACCCCCCGACCAAGGTTCTTCGAGTGCTGGTCCGAACTAGAGCCCTCAGGCAGCCACCTCAAGGCAACTTGAGGTCTGGTTTTAGTTGTATGGACTGCTCATCCGGATGTGCCCGAGAACGAGATATGTGCAGCTCCTATCGGGATTTGTCGGCACAATCGGGCGGCTTTGCTGGTCTTGTTTTATTGCTGTCGAAATGTCTTGTAGTCCGGGATTCCGAGATTGATCGGTCTTCCCAGAGAAGGAATAATCCTTCGCTGACCGTGAGAGCTTATAATGGGCTGTTGGGACACCCCGCAGGTAATATCTTTCAAAGCCGCGTCTGCTGTTATGAGGCAGATGGGAATTTGTTAATGTCCGTTGTAGATAACCCAAAGTTGACCTCAAATAAAATACACATCAATCAAGGCTGGTGTAACTGTGATGGTCTCTTCTCGGCGGAGTCCGGGAAGTGAACACGGTGTTGGAGTTATGTCCGACGAAGTAGTTCAGATCACTTCTTGATCGCTACTAGTTTCACGACTGCGTTTTGCTTTCTTCTCGCCTCTTTTGTAAGTAGCCACCATATATGCTAGTCGCTGCTGCAGCTCCACTTTACTACTCAGTCCTTCCTATAAGCTTAAATAGTCTTGATCTCGCTGGTGTGAGATTGCTGAGTCCCCGTGACTCATGTGTACTTCCAAAACAGTTGTGTTCCATGAGGCCAAGGTGTGATTCAACCGAGCTCAAGTGGGAGTTCGACGAGGAACGTGGTCGCATTATGTGTCTTTTCCAGATGATCAGAGTGGTGCCCAGCTGGGACGATTCGGGATCTGTGTTAGCATTTGGGGTATCTTCTTTATTTTGGTTCCGTAGTCGGACCTTGAGTGTACTCAATGATGGATGTTTATTTATGTACGTGTGAAGTGGCATCGAAGCCAACTATGTATCTTTCCCTTATTTATTACATGGGTTGTGTGAAGATTACCTCACTTATGACATTGCTTTCAATGCGGTTATGTTTCTAAGTCGTGCCTCGACACGGGAGATATAGCCGATCGGGCGTAAGTTGGTAATCGAGCCTTCCCGACTTAGGAGCCCCTACTTGATTGTTTGTCGACGTTGTTGAGTCTAGAATGGAAAATGTTTTGAGTCTTAGGATTATATATATCGGAGAGTAGGATTCTTTTTACTCCCCAGTCCCTTCGCCGCTCGTGAGGTCTCCCGACGAGAGTTTTGACTCTTCTCTCCTCAAATTTCACTAAATTTTTTTAGGATCACGGGTATCTTGGAATCGTCCGATGGTTTTGTGACGAGAACATTGTTCTTGGTGCCTCCCGACATTTAGGGTTGTGGCAGTGTCCCGGGAGTTGAGCTCCGAGGTGTTGTCGCCACAATTTTATCGCTGCAGTTCTCGAATACCTGAGTTTTACCGACATCAAATCTCTTTTGTGCAGTTGTTGGTGAGATAACCTCGATAGCCCAAGATCGTGGCGAAAAGGGAGTATTGCCATGACTTGCATAACGGATGTTTTTCAAGGTCGAGGTACACGATTTCGAGGATTTTCTTGGTTATGTGTTGACGGATGGATACAATGGATCTAGGTATTGTTAGTTTGGGTGATATATTTTGTGTCCCCGTATCCCCAACACCAGATTGCATAACCGTAAAGTTTCGGAGTTTATAGGTGGGAATTCTAGTAGCTTACAGGATATTCTTTCCGGATGATGTATGATTTGAGATTGGGGTTCAACGCTCAGTGGTCCGCCCATTCACGGTCGATTTACGTGGTCGCGAGACGCCTTAAAGAATCCTTGGCTATGCTGATTCGGGACGCCTTGTTAGTCATTCGTGACGCCCGCTATACGTCAGGTCCGTGGGCCCCACCACTAACACTTTGGACGTAAATTCTATCATGTGTTTGTTCCGCTCATTCTAGAAGCCAATCTTTTGTTTTCAGCCAGATATTTGATTTGTTTCTAAGATGATGTTGTTTCCATATCTTTATCTAAGTGGCTTCTCACCTTAATGGACGGTGATGATTAACTTTTGAATTCATTCGCTCATTCTTGTTCAATGTTTATTGTGAAGACTATATGTTGCAATTTTCATCCGCTGATTCTACTTATCATTTGTCTATCAAAGGACTAACGGATGTCACCTCTTCAGATGGCTCCGCCAACGCGGCTCAATCCGGATCGCAATGATGGGGATCATCGAATCCTCCACCTCCACCTCCACCTCCGCCTCCAGAGGCTCGGCAAGCTATCATGGCAGCCACCAATGCCAATGCTCGATGATTTTGCAGCTCTTGCAAGAACGCATCGTGGGCAAGGCAATCAAGGCAATCAAGGCAATCAAGGTCAAGGCAACAATCAGCCACACTTTGCTACTCTCGCCGCCTCGCTAATCAGTCAAGTTCGTTTCGTGTCGAGGCCACGACGCCGATTGATTGGTTAGTGGACATCTGCAAGCACTTTGACTGTAGCAATGTCGACCGAGGACTTTGTCAAGTTTGCATCGCTTCAACTCAAGGATCAAGCTGCCGAGTGGTTCCAGAATACAAAGATTCCAGAGGAGGTCGGTCATTACTCGGGATGAGTTCCGCCGTGATTTCCGAGCTCATCACATTCAAAAGTGTTGTTGAGAGCAAGCGTGAGGAGTTCCGCAATCTCAAGCAGGGCAACATGTCTGTCTATCAATACAATATCCAGCCCGTAAGCTTGCTGCTTTGCTAAGCAAGACGACTGATGAAAGGAGTATGATCTATCTCAGAGGTGGTCCGAGAGAAGATCTGCAATTACCTCTTGTGCTGTTTGAGCCGATAAGTATGATGATTTCTACAACATGGCTCAAGCAAGAAGCTGCTCAGCTCAAATGCGAGGCTTCTAAGAAGAGAATCGTGGACGCAGTTCAGTCCTCCTCCCTCTCAAGTGGCAGCCAAGCAGCAGAAGTTTTACTCGCCTCCTCCGTCTCCGCCACCTTACCAAGCAGAAGAACTCAGGTGGCCGTGGATCTTCCCACCCACCCAACCCAAGCTATCGTAACAAGTCTAATTCTCAAGCTCCAAGGTCAAGTGCTCCTTACCACCGTCCGCTTCTCGAGGTCACTTGCAACAAGTGTCGCAGAAGGGTCACTATGCTAACAAGTGCTTCAACCTGAGGCGCCTTCCGCCTCCTCCTCCCCGTGAAATCTTCCAGCAATGCAAAGGTCAAGCATAATCCAATTGCCAAGGTCAATATGATGAATGCAGCTCAGCAGAGGATTCTTCGATGTGTTAATGGGTAATCTCTCGCTTAATGATATTCCCGCAAAAGTCTTATTTGATACCGTGCATCGCATTCTTTCATCTCAAGACCTTTGTGGCTATGCATGATTTGGTTACTCAAGCTTTGCCTAGACCTTTGTCTATTGTTTCTCCGCTAAGGAGATGACTTCTAGTTTTCGTCTCCGATGTTTCTATCAAGATGGGCGATTATAGATTTTCCTAAACCAATTGTTCTTGGTGACTCGGATATTGATCTTATTCTCGAATGGATCGCTTTATCAAGACAAAGCTCAGCTTGATTGTGCTGCCTGTGGAAATTCAATTGACTCACTCTTCTAATGATGTGATCATCTATGCCTCTCGTGATGAAACCATTCGTTGTTTTCTCTCAATGAGAAGGGCTAATGAATGCCATCTCTCGATTCCAATTGCTTAGAGTACCAAGATGTCTTTCCGTAAGAGCTTCCGTATGCCTCCTCATCGCCAGCTTGAGTTCGTTATCGATCTTGAGCCCGCATCGAACCCGCTTGCAAGCGCCCATACAAGCTTGGACCTGATGAGCTGAAGGAATTGAAGAAGCAGCTCGATGAACAAGAGCGTCTGGTTTGATCGCATCGAAGTTCATCTCCTTGGGGTTGTGGTGTTCTTTTGTCCGAAGAAGGATGGCACGGACCGACTTTGTGTCGACATCATCCATTGAATAAGAAGACAATCAAGAACAAGTATCCACTTCCCAACATCAATGAGCTTTTCGAGCAACTCAAAGGTGCTACAGTTGTTCTCCAAGCTTGACCTTCAGATGGGGTATCATCGATTCGATTCGTGAACAAGATATTCCCAAGACAGATTCGTAACAAGCTTTGGTTCTTATGAATATACTGTCATGTCTTTCGCCTCGCCAATGCTCCTCCAACTTTCTCTCTGATGATGAACTTCATATTCAACCCTTACACCAATGAATCTGCCTTGGTCTATCTTGATGATATTTTGGTCTTTCCAAGAATAAGAAGGATCATGCCAAACATTTGCGATTGGTGCTAGACAAGCTCGAGAGTATCAATTCTATGCTAAGTTCTCCAAATGTGAATTTTGGCTTGATGAAGTGCTTTATCTTGGTCATATCATCTTCGCTAAGGGTATCATTGTTGATCCCGAGAAGGTGTCCGCATTGTGAATTGGGAACCTCCTCGTATCGTCAAGCAGTCCGCAGTTTTCTTGGTCTTGCAAGTTATTGTCAAGATTCGCTGAGAACTTCTCCAAGATTGCAAAGCCTCTTTCCAACCTTCTCCGTAAGCATGTGAAGTATGTCCGTCTCCCGAGTGTGACGTTGCTTTCAATACCCTCAAAGAGAAACTCGTCACAGCTCCCTGCCTTGACTCCTCCCGATGAATCCAAGCCATATGAAGTTTTCGTGATGCTTCTTCAAGGTCTCGTGCTGTGTTAATGCAAGAGAAGAGAGTTGTGGCTTATACCTCTCGCCAGCTTGAAGCTCAACGAGAAGAACTACCCCACTCACGATCTTGAGTTGGCGGCAGTTGTCCATGCATTGATTACGTGGAGACATCTCTTGTTGGGAAGGAAAGTGGACATTTTCACCGATCACAAGAGTCTCAAGTACATCTTCACTCAGCCCAACCTCAACCTCAAAGTGCAGACTCGATGGGTCGAAATGATTCAAGAGTACAACCCAAGTATTGAGTATACTCCGGCAAAGCTAATGTCATTGCAGATGCTTTGAGCAGAAAGCTATCGCAACAGCCTAATCCTCAAGCCCTTTCACCGGATCTCTCGGAATCTTTCCGCAAGCTGAATCTTCAAGTTGTTCCTCAAGGCTTTCTTGCCAACCTCATAGTCTCTCCTACTTTGGAAGATCAGATTCGTGAGGCTCAACTTCTGGATGCCATGGTGAAAAGGTGAAACGTGGTATCGACAAGGGCATTTCCAAGTACAAGTGCTTCTGCTGATGACAAAGACACTCTGTTTTTGAGGACCGGATTGTGGTTCCTAAGGGTGATCTCGAGAAAAGTCATTATGAACGAGGCTCACAATTCGCTTCTATCCATTCATCCCGAAGTACGAAGATGTACCATGACCTCAAGCAATATATTGGTGGACTGAATGAAGCGAGAAATTGCTCAATTCGTGAATGAGTGTGATGTCTGCAGAAGAGTGAAAGGTAACACCAAAGACCAGCTGGTCTCCTCCAACCTCTTGCTATTCCTGAATGGAAGTTTGATCATATTGAAATGGACTTCGTGGATCGGCTTTCCAAAGTCCAAGCGTGAAATGATGCTATCTTCGTTGTCATTGACAAGCTTACTAAAGTGGCTCATTTTCTTCCTATCAAAGAATCCATCACAGCAGCTTAGTTGGCGAGCTATACACCTCCGTGATTGTCTCCTTGCACGGCATTCCACAAGTGATCTCTTCTGCACCGGGCAGCATCTTTACCTCCAAGTTTGGGATTCTTTTCAAGGCCATGGGCACCAACATTGCTTTCAAAGACAGCTTTCCATCCTCAAACAAGTGGCCAAGTTGAGCGAGTAAATCAAATCCTTGAAGATATGCTCGTGGCTTGTGTCATTTCCTTCGTATGAAGTGGAAGATTGTCTTCCATATGCCGAAGTTCTTCACAACAACAGCTTCCAAGTTTAGTTCGGCAAGGCCCCATTCAAATTCTCTATGGCGAAAGTGCCGCATTCTCTCAATTGGTCCGAGATGTGAACGCCAACTTCTTGGCAATGACTTGATCACGTATGTAAGAAATGTGCCAAGTCATTCGTGAGAATCTCAAAGCCGCCGCAATCGCGCCAGAAGAGCTATTATGATGATAAGCACCGTGATGTGGCTTTTGAAATCGGAGACCATGTCTACCTCCGCCTCTCCAATGAAAGGTACTCGCCGCTCGGTATCAAAGGGAAGCTTGCCCCTAGATACGTGGGTCCTTTCAAGATCATTGGGAAAAGAGGCGATCTCGCCATCAACTTGAGCTTCCATCCAACTTTGCAAACGCACGATGTGTTCCACGTGTCACAGCTTCGCAAGTGCTTCAAGACTCGAACGCACTATCAACTTCAAGAGATTGACCTTCAAGAAGATCTCTTATCATGAGCACCCTGCTGTTATTCTTGAAGAAACCGAGCGCAAGACTCGCAACAAGTCAATCAAATTTCTGAAAGTGAAGTGGTCACACCATTCCACCGAGAAGCTACCGGGCGCGAGGATCACCTCCGCTCGAATATCCGAGTTCTTTCAGTCCTAGATCTCGGACGAGATCCTCTTGTAGTGGTGGAGTGTTGTAACACCCCGAAGTAACTTTCCATATTTGTAACTCCAACTCTTGCCATTTTCGCATTGATATATGATATTCCTCCGTGGTTGGGTTTTCTTCATGTTGCATTTTGTCCATGTCATGCATTTTATATTATGTCATCATGTGCATCGATTTGCATACGTGTTCGCCTCATGATTCCGAGCATTTTTCCCGCTGTCCGCTTTTGCAATCCGCACTTATCTCCCCGGCGTCCTTTTACGCTTTTTCCGTGTGGGTATTAAACTTCTCGAAATGGACCGAGGTTTGTCTAGTGGCCTTGGTATAACATCCGAGACCACCGGTCAAGTTTCGGTCATTTGAGCTCGCTTGGTACTCCAACGGTTAACCGCACTCTCGCAAAGGCCTCTTTAAGTTGCAGCCCAACACCCCTTCAAAACAGCCCAATAACCCATCTAAGTCACCTCCATGCTCTCCGTCGCTCGATCACGATCGTGGGCGAAAACTACACCTCATTTGACTCTCCTAGCTCCTCTATGCCTATTTAAACACCTCCAAAATCCGGATCATTCCACCCCTAACCCTAGTAGCTTTTTCTCTCGCCACGGACGCTGTTCTCTGCCGGACACGCCCGCCGCCACGCCGCTCGACTCAATCCCACTGACACGCCATCGCCGCCGCCCTGGGACGCCACGCGCCACGCCACTGGCTTCGCCTCCTCACACAGTTCTGAGCTCATCATCATGGTTCGCCTGCCTGGCTGCCACGCTGGACGCGCCCTCACTACCATTCTCCGTCTCTGGCCTCCTTCGGCGAAGCGCTCCTCACAAGGCCTCACTCTGCCAAGGCTGCCGGGCGCCTGGCCCCTCCGGCTGGCCTCCGGCCACTGCTGGCCTGGCCAGGCTGACTCGCCTGGCCACAGCCCAGGGCCTCTGGCTGGCCTGGCCACGACGCTGCCTCCGCCTGCCACCTCCTCATGACTCAGCCAGACGGCCCGATCCGATCGATCCGCCTCGAGCCGCCACTGCTGACCTTTCTCCTCCTCCTTTTTCTCCAAGTCCTTATTCTCATGTTATTTTGTGCAATTTTCATCATGCTATATCTTCGCATCCGAGATCCATTTTTCGCAGATAATATGTCAAAATGTTCGTCTCAAGAGTAGATCATTTCATTCCATTGCATCATTTTCATTTGAGCTCATCTTGATGCCCGAAATGCTGTTGGAAGAGTGCTATGTGCTGTTAGTTTCTGATTTTTATCAGACTTGCACTTTTGTTATTTTTGCCATGATTAATATGTGCACCCTATGAATTTGAGTCCTACATGTGTTTTGTAAAATGCCATGTCATCTTTCCAGGGTGTATGCCATGTATTTTTGTGATCTATGTGGTGACTAGCACAAGCATGCAAAGTAGGTGTCCTAATGTTGCTGATTTCAGCCCTGTTTTAGCTGATTTTGATGCCATGTTTACTTGATGATACCGAGAGATCTATGCATATTTTGAGATACTTCAGTAAGGGTGTTTTGTAAAACATGTCTTGCTCTATCCATCCATGCCTTTGTTTGCAATTATGGGATGCCATAGCTTGAGTCAATCGAGCTCTACTTTTGCTATCAAATGTTTCCTGGCAGATTGTATACATGTTATTCAATTTTGCCTAGCTTGTTGTGGTTGATCCATATATGCTATGTTAGTGTTCTTGCCATGTATGTCTTCTATGTCATGTCTTCTTGATGTATGTATGCTTAGTTTATCATTTGAGGCTCTGTAGTGAGTGCATTGAGCTTGTAAACATGCCATCTCGTTATCAGTTTTTGACATGTCATGTTGCTGAATCTGTTAACGAGACTTTCAATATTGACATGAGTGTTACTATATTTTCTAGTCCTTTTTGGCTTATGGTCAGTAAGGGACTTTTGTTCTAGGCTTTGAGTAGATTCATGCCATGCCATGTTTTGCTATTTTAAGTTCCTGTAGCATGTAGTTTTGATGCTCTGAACATTGCAACCTGTTGCTGTTTTTGCCATGTCCAGCCTGATTATTAATGCACTTTTGCCATGCTTGTTTGAACATGTTATGATGTGAACTAGCCATAGCTCAGTGCTCATCTTTTGTCGAGCATCATGTAGATCACTGCCATGTGCTTTGTTGATACGTTTGGGTGCAGTAGCTTAATTAATTGTTGCTTGCTAAGTGGCATCATGCTGTTAATGGCAGATTTGCGCCATTCTTGTTTTGCTTGCCATTTGCAAACCGTGCATCCGATTCCGTGATCTTTATATCGATTTCAACCGAAATCATCTCATCTTTCCAGTGGCATGCTTGGTTTGCAAGTTGATGCCTGGTTCATCATTTACCTTCCGAGCGCATATAAGCATTGCATATCACATCATGCATATCATGTCATGTTTTGCATCATGTTGATTGTGCATTGCACCGTGATTTATTGTGGTTCCTTTGTTTGTGTTGTTGCTTTGGGTAGAGTCGGGAGACGAGTACGTGAACGAGGAGCCTGTTGAGAACGCCGAGGATCAAGCTTTCGACAACTCGAGAACATTGCGTGCAAGATGACCATACCTCGAAATCACTTCTATCTTTGCTATGCTAGTTGCTCGCTTCTTTTGCTATGCCTATGCTGCGATGCCTACCACTTGCTATATCATGCCACCCATATTGCCATGTCAGCCCCTAACCATCCTTTCCTAGCAAACCGCTGATTGGCTATGTTACCGCTTTGCTCAGCCTTCTTATAGCGCTGTTAGTTGCGTGAAGCTGAAGTTTGTTCCTTGTTGAACATGGAGATGTTGTTCCTTAGTGGAACATGTTTACTTGTTGGGGATATCACAATATTTATCTGCTATGTTTAATACATCTATATACTTGGTAAAGGGTGGAAGGCTCGGCCTTATGCCTGGTGTTTTGTTCCACTCTTGCCACCCTAGTTTCCGCCATACCGTGTTATGTTCCTTGATTTTATGCTCCTTACACGGTTGGGTGATTTATGGGACCCCTTGACAGTTCGCTTTGAATAAGACTCGCCCAAAGAAGGCCCAACATTGGTTTTACCATTTGCCACCTAAGTTTTTCCCCGGTTTTCGCGAGCCCGAGGGTCATCTTTATTTTAACCCCCGACCAGTGCTCCTTCGAGTGTTGGTCCCAACTAGAGCCTCAGGCAGCCGCCTCAAGGCAACTTGAGGTCTGGTTTTAGTTGTATGGACTGCTCATCCGGATGTGCCTCGAGAACGAGATATGTGCAGCTCCTATCGGGATTTGTCGGCACAATCGGGCGGCTTTGCTGGTCTTGTTTTATTGCTGTCGAAATGTCTTGTAGTCCGGGATTCCGAGATTGATCGGTCTTCCGTAGAAGGAATATCCTTCGCTGACCGTGAGAGCTTATAATGGGCTGTTGGGACACCCCGCAGGTAATATCTTTCAAAGCCGTGCTCATGTTATGAGGCAGATGGGAATTTGTTAATGTCCGTTGTAGAAAACCCAAAGTTGACCTCAAATAAAATACACATCAACCAAGGTGTAACCGTGATGGTCTCTTCTCGGCGGAGTCCGGAAGTGAACACGGTGTTGGAGTTATGTCCGACGAAGTAGTTCAGATCACTTCTTGATCGCTACTAGTTTCACGCATCGTGCTTTGCTTCTCTTCTCGCTTTCTTTGTAAGTAGCCACCATATATGCTAGTCGCTTGCTGCAGCTCCACTTTACTACTCAGTCCTTCCTATAAGCTTAAATAGTCTTGATCTCATGGTGTGAGATTGCTGAGTCCCCGTGACTCATGTGTACTTCCAAAACAGTTGCAGTGTTCCGATGAGGCCAGTGTGATTCAACCGAGCTCAAGTGGGAGTTCGACGAGGAACGTGGTCGTTATTATGTGTCTTTTCCAGATGATCAGAGTGGTGCTCAGCTGGGACGATTCGGGATCTGTGTTAGCATTTGGGGTATCTTCTTTTATTTTGGTTCCGTAGTCGGACCTTGAGTGTACTCAATGATGGATGTTTATTTATGTACTCGTGTGAAGTGGCGATCGAAGCCAACTATGTCTCTTTCCTTATTTATTACATGGGTTGTGTGAAGATTACCTCACTTGCGACATTGCTTTCAATGCGGTTATGCCTCTAAGTCGGCTCGACATGCGGGAGATATAGCCGCATAGGGGCGGACATTTATCCAAGTTGTCTTGTTCTGGACGATTGCTCGATAGCTTGTTCGTTGTCCACCGGTTCGCCCTGCTCTATGTCTGGGTCTTTGTTGAGGCGGACTTTTGTTCGGCGCTTACGCTGCCGCTTTGACTGCTCGCCGAGGGATTTATCCTTCGAGTGTCCCGTGTTCTCGCCTTCATTTCCTTTAGGTGTATCCACCATGTATACATCATGGATGAGGTTGTCCAGCATCCCATAGGTGCTGGTTCATTGTTGTCTCCTACATCGCCGCCCATACCGCCGATGTCTTCGGAGTCGAAATCGAGCACGCCGTAAGCTTTCACATGCTGGCTACGGAAGGGTGGCGGTGGGCGTTGAATTTCATCGTCCGCATCTCAACCTTCCCCGACCGTAGTCCGCCAGGCTCTCCGGATAAAGAGAGAGACTTTAGTGAATTCAGGATGTCGCCAAAGGGCGAAAAGCTGAAAGATGTCCGCGCAGTGAACTCCATGACCGCGCCCAATCGGATTCGACAAGGGCGCGGAGGGTTCGGAGTCCGGAGAGGAGTCCCACACCGGAGTCGAGGTCTTCGCAGCGACAGGGATGGAGTTCGCTCGACGCCGAGAGATTGTAGCCCCGAGGCGGTGTCCAACCACTGCCCTCGATCGGGGAATCCGCCCGGATTAAGGGTCGGAGCGGATATCGTGCGCCTCCGAGCACTATTCGCCGCAGAGCTAGATCATGCCCATCGAGACAAAGGCGGCGCGCTTGGTTGCGGCTCGAATCCGTCAAGATCAAGTCTCCGCGGATATCGGCCGATAGTTTAAACTTCCAAATCTGACCCGACAGCCTGGGCGAGCTTTGATCTGCTCCAGATGGCTGCTTAATTGGCCCGCAGCAGCAAAGCCCCCGAACACAAAGATCTGTCCGGGAGAAAAGTCTCACCTGGACCGCTGCGTTGTTGATGATCAAGGAGCCATCGGGCCTATCGGTGACGGCTACTGCAGGAACTCTCAATGAAAGCACCAATGTCGGTGTCAAACCGCGGATCTCGGGTAGGGGGTCCCAACTGCAAGCGCCTAGGCGGATGGTGACAAGGGACAAGGGACACGATGTTTTTACCCTGTGTTCGGGCCCTCTCGATGGAGGTAATACCCTACCCCGCTTGATTAATATTGATGATATGGGTAGTACAAGAGTAGATCTACCACGAGATCAAGGAGGCTAAACCCTAGAAGCTAGCCTATGGTATGATTGTTGTTCGTCCCACGGACTAAAACCTCCGGTTTATATAGACACCGGATAGGTTAGGGTTACACGTAGTCAGTTACAATGGTAGGAGATCTACATATCCAGACGCCAAGCTTGCCTTCCACGCCAAGGAAAGTCCCATCCGACACGGACTAAGTCTTCAATCTTGTATCTTCATAGTCTTGAGTCCGCCGTGACGATAGTCCGCTATCCCGACACCCCTAGTCCGGACTCCTCACCCGCTTAACTCCTGGATCCGCTGAGGTAACACGACAAGCCATTTGAGCACATCCCGCAGGAGATAAGGAGTATTATTTGATAAAGCCACAACGGCTAAAGCATCGCTAGACCCGTGTACGCTTGTTCCACTAGAGTGTACACCGCTTTAAGCTTGATCATCATATTCGCTTCGTGTTGGTACCTGGACCTCGTGCTTATACATATAAGATTAAGCCGTAGATAATATCTGAAATAGTTATCAAATAAATCATGGTGATGTTCAAAAGTTACACATAGTAACTCACCAAAATTGCTGAGACCATTTGGGATATCTCGTGCTTTAAGCCGGGCAGTTCGGCTTGTTTCTGCAAGAGCTGCTTCACTGTCTCGCCCGGTCACAAGTGAAGATTTTTCATCCGCCAGCCTTCTTCTCCGCCAAAATCCTTCTTCAAGTTTTCTTGCTCAGAGACGCTGAATGCGAATTTGAGTCGGCTTTTGAATCTCAAGGTCTTAGTCAGCCAAACCGGTCTTCGTGTCAGCAATCTCCAATTCAAATTGATCGTGGAAACCTGCAATAACGCCGGTTACAAATAAGGTTATGGTAGTATTATTAAAGTCTCAAGCACTTTACAAGTAAAGACCCTTGACACTTGGGGGCTAATGTATGTGAAGAAAATTTTACTTTATAAGGTCGATTATGTGATATTAAAGTCTCAAGCATTTTACAAGTAAAGATACTTGACACTTGGGGGCTAATGTGTATCGCTTGTTTAAGCCGGTATCTAAGTCTACGACATATTTACCTATAAGCAGTAGACTTGGGGGCTGGTACAGTAAGTAAGGTTCAGGAGAAGTAATATAAGTTATACCTCAGATTTATGTCAGATCTGTTTCACCATGTCAATTTCCAAGTCACGGCTGTTATGCACTTGATTCAGATAGCTCGAGACTATATCGCCAATGCTTAAGTGAGCATAGTCAGCGATGTCCTGTTTGGGCTTCCGACTTTGACAAGTTCTTCCTTATGTACAATTATTAGGACAATGGCCGCCCGTTCAACATACATCGGCTCTTCAAGAATTCAACTTCCGCTCACCGTCCGGACTGGCTAGGAATTTCCGTTTATCGAGCTGTCAAGAGTGTTTTCTTGAGGCGGTCGGAAGATGGTGTCGGAATTTCATGGGCCGCTCAGAGGAGGTTGATGAGTAGAAGCATCAGGCAGTGGTTCCGGTTCGCCCGCTGTTACCGGTCTTCAATCGGCTTATTCTTTTTTGCCCTCTTAGTGGGCTTCGCCTGCACACTGTGAATAAAACAAAGGGATGAGTACAAAATATGAGTAAGGTAAAGCATGAGGATAACAAAGGTGCATTACCCACGGGCAGTCTAGAAGGCCGGCATGTTGGATTGCATAGACTCGCCGGAGGAATGAGAGGTATCCTGATTATTGGAGTCAGATGAATTGAGAGGCTGACGAATTAAACCCGCCAAAGGATAAACAGACAAAGTGGAGATGACCTCAGTTCGACGCTTCCTGCTCACATCAGGTAAGCCGGAAGAGAGCTCTACATACTTACTTGTCCGGGTTTGCCTACGGCTCTCAAGATGTTGTTGCTTCAAAAGAAATTGAGGATCTTGATAAGCTAAGGGATGTGAAAATCTTACTTTCCGGTTCACCCGCCGGGTTTTGTGCTTTGGCAAAGGCTCTAAGTTGGAGGAGATTATAGTTACCTCTTCGCCATGAGCTTGGCTGTTTCCAGTGTCTTCCTGAAAGGCGGAAATATCAATAAAATAGTAACAAGGAGTTAGAGAGAATAAGGGATTACCTCTTCCTCATCTGAAGAAGAGTCATCCAATTTGAGCAATTTGGAGGCGCTGGGTTTCTTATTTTTTGAAGTCCCCGTCTTGGCGTTTTTCCTTTCATTTTTCTTGGCTGCTCTGGCTTGTTGGGCGGCCTCGTGGTCATATCTAACCTTCCAGAAGTCATCACCGGCCTGTGGAAAAGATAAGGAACTATAAGTACAAAAGAGGCAAACATATTAAAGAGTATTTATTAAGATTGGTAACTTATTTGGGGCCGGGTTCTTTTTGCGTATGGGAAGTAACCCAAGGTATTGTTGATAACAAAGCATCTCCTTCAGCAGAAGGATCGGGTTGTAGCATCCGCCACATCATCTCGTAAGTCGTCACAACTGTGGCGCATTGGGTCATTCTGTTTCCTCAGATAGGTACACATTGGCACGAGCGCGGCTTAATGGGAGACACGCCTAAGTGACCTGCACCGGACCAAGTCGATGCCATTCAAACCATTTCCCGTAAGAGCTTTAATCTTCTTGATGGTGGGGTTGAAAGGCAGACATTCAACAACGGTCAGCTTTATCCGCCAATGGATGGTTGGACTCCAAGGCCAGGCGCCAAAGTCAAGCGAGGCGGCTCATCACCTGGAGAAGTATCTCGACAGAGAACCATGACTCGGTTCCAATATTTGGGGTGACGGCAGCTCAAAGATAAGGAATGCATATGCCTCCGTCATGGATCGAGATATCGCCAAGTTCAAGACTCGCCCGCTGGCATGCTCATTCTCGCCGGTTCAAGTAAAAAGTTCTCTAACAAGAGCAAGCTTGGCCTCTCCTGTGTACACCTCACGTAAGACTTGAAATTGCAAAGATTGGACACGGAATTGGGTCCAATGTCTTGAGGTCTCAAAGTTAAAGAAATTCAAAACTTCTCTCAAGAACTTTGAGCCGGAGGGCAAATCTCGCTCATGTGATCCGTGAAAACTATTACCTCCTTCTTTGGGTTGAGGCTTTCTTCAGATGGGTCAGGACGCGATAAGACATGACCTCCTTTTTGGCAAATGGCCGACTTCACAAATTCAGCCATTTGTTCTTAGTGACTGTGGATGGGACCCAGCTTGCAGGTGTTACAGGAGCTTTGGTCGATTTAGGCGCCATGATAACAGATTGGCCTATTACAATAAGAAGTTCCGCTTAAATTTTAACCCGGAAGAAATTATCCAAATTACTGAAGGTAGCGGCTTGAAGGGGCCTAATGACATAAGGATAATTGAGCAACATTATTTTAAGCCGCTACAAGTGTTAGCAACAGTTCAAAAGTTTTAAAGACCTGAGAAGGCGCCAAGGTTCATAGACCAAGTGGAATGCATTTAAACCGGATACCTGGACAGTTATGTTGAAGGCATTTAACATAAGAATTTTTTCGGGTGATAAAAACAGGTTTCATAATCTTCTGCTATGATTTGAGATCAAAAGTCTGTTCTGATAAGAAAGTTTTTCTAGACCTAAAAACCGACGCAGATGCGTTCATAGGCTTGAAGAAGGCCTTCATACAGAGAAAGAGATCTGTTTCATATCCAAGATAAGGGCGAAAACAACTACCGCGGCTATTTTATATCATTCTCGGATCGGAAGTGGTATCTAGGAGAAAAAACTAACAAGGAGATGGCTCTAATGGTGATGAACTACAACGAACTCGAAGAAGCTCTAATGTAGATCTAAGCAGAGAGGAAAGGAAGCTACGGATCCGGAGGAGCTGGGGGTTCGCCGGCGCGCTTTTCCGTCCGATTCAGTTGATGCGCGGCCGGGTCGGTGAAGATGAGAAGCTTGACGGGGCGGTGGCGGAGCTCGAGAGGAGGCAAGAGGAAGAAGACGATCGAAGGGGAAAATGAAACCTAGGTCGCGCTTTATTTATAAGGAGAGCATAACTGAGACGGCGTGGGAAACGAGGGGATAAGAAATATTATCCAGCGGCCCCGACGCCGATTTCGAACGGACAATAAAGACAGAGATCCGCATGTATACGGCGGAATAAAAGGAAAGATGATGTCATGACGGGTTAACACGGATCCAAAGGATGACATCACGACAGGTTAAAGAAAGTCTTTTATGCAGCTTAGAAGACTCAAGATTTATGTTTTGTTAATTTTAAGATTGACATGAACAGGTTCAAATCAATCCGGTCCTAATGTTGGGGATATAACTATTTGTGTAAGCCACCAGGAGGGGCCGGGTTACGAAAGAGGTTACTGTGATGAAGCCCAAGTCCAAGCATGAAGATGGCCTCAAAGGGCCTAAGGCCCACAGCGACTTAAGCGTCTGCTAGTAAACCGCCATAATGGCAAGACTTGTATCATAAGGTAGACTTGACTAGTCATCGAGCCGGACAATGTTTATAAGTCGGCCGATTTCAGAGGGCTGTGGCGCCAACCCATGTATATAAGGGACGACCTGCTGGCGCTTAGGAAAGAAACAACCAATCGAGAACCTGCATAGCGATCTCGCCCCTCGGTCATCGAAACCTCAAGCAATACCAACCCAACTAGACGTAGGCTTTACCTTCACCGTAAGGGGCCGAACTAGTATAAAACCTCTCGTGTCCTTTGTCCCGATTAACCCCTTTAAGCTTCCTAGTTGCGATGGCTTCACGACAAAGTCCTTGCAAGAGGACATCTGCCGTGACAATTCCACGACAGGTACTCTATTAAAAGGAGGCCTTAATATCCCTTAGTTTCCAATACGACCCCGCTGCCACGGGAGGGTAGGACAAAAGATGTCATGCAAGTTCTTTTCCATAAGCACGTATGACTATATTCGGAGTACATGCCTACATTACATTGATGAGTTGGAGCTAGTTCTGTGTCACCCTATGTTATAACTATTGCATGAGGAATCACATCCGACATAATTATCCATCACCGATCCATTGCCTACGAGCTTTTCACATATTGATCTTTGCTTAGTTACTTTTCCGCTGCCACTATTACGATTGCTACAAAACTGCTATCACATTTTGCCACCATTATCACATTTACATACTACTTTGCTACTAAATACTTTGCTGCAGATATTAAGTCTTTCGTGTGGTTGAATTGACAACTCAATTGCTAATACTTGAGAATATTCTTTGGCCCCTTGTGTCGAATCAATAAATTTTGGTTGAATACTCTACCCTCGAAAACTGCTATGATCCCCTATACTTGTGGGTTATCAAGACTATTTTCTGGCGCCCGCTGTCGGAGCATAGTTCTATTCTTTGAGTCACTTGGGATTTATATCTGTTGATCACTATGAGGGACTTGAAAGATGAAAGAACCAAGATTTTTCCCTCAACTACGAGGGGAGGTAAGGAACTGCCATCTAGCTCTGCACTTGATTCACCTTCTGTTTTGAGTAAACTTGTGACACCTACTCCTGCTATTAATTCTGATATGTCGCATGTTATTGATGATGCCACTTCTTCTTTGCATGATACTTATGATGAAACTACTTCTATGCTTGATAATACGGTGCCATTAGGTGAATTTCTTGATGAACAACTTGCTAGTGTTAGAGAGAATGAAATTATTGAAATATATAATATTGACGAAAGTGATGATGAAGATTCTCCCCCTAGATATGAATTGCCTGATGTGCCTGAGGGTTATGTTATGGATGAAGAAACTGCTAGAGATCTTTTTGCTTGCAAAGATAGATATGATCTTAAGAAATTGTTAGCTGTTGAAAGAAAAGACTTTGAATGCTAGAATGAAATATGACCTGCTTTTGCTACTTCACCTATCTCAGATCTCCGATAAGGATTATGATTTCTCTGTCGATCCCGAGATAATTACTTTGGTTGAATCTGATCCTTTATGACTATGAATCTGAAACTGTTGTGGCACATCTTACTAAATTGAATGATATAGCCACCCTATTCACTGTGAGGAAAAATTGCTACTACTATAACCTTAAGTTATTTCCGCTCTCATTAAAGGTGATGCTAAAATATGGTATAATTCTCTTGCTCCTAGTAGTGTGCATAGTCCCTAGGATATGATTTATTACTTCTCTCGCTAAATATTTCGCATCATAAGAAACAAGCTGCTTTAAGGGAAATATATAATTTTGTGCAAATTGAAGAAGAGAGTCTCCCACAAGCTTGGGAGAGGCTTCTCCGATTACTCAATGCTTTGCCTGATCATCCTCTCAATAAAAATGAAATACTTGATATCTTTTATAATGGACTAACCGATGCTTCCAGAGACCACCTGGATAGTTGTGCTGGTTGTGTTTTCAGGGAAAGAACTATTGAGCAAGCTGAATTGCTATTGAATAATATATTGAGTAATGATAATCATTGGACACTTCCTGAACCAACTCCTAATTAATCCAACTCCAAAGAAAAGGGGTATTCTATTTTCAGTCCTGAAGATATTCAAGAGGCGAAGAAATCTATGAAAGAAAAGGGTATTAAAGTCTGAAGATGTTAGTAATTTACCACCTATTGAAGAAATACATGGTCTTGATAACCCGACACACGTAGTAAAGGTAAATTCTCTATAGATTTGATAAAGGTGATATTCCTCATAATAAGTCTGCTAGTCAATGCTTGATGAGTTTGATAATTTTATTGTTAAACAAGAAAACTTCAATGCTTATGTTGGTAGACAATTGAAACATAATGCTTATATGATTGAACACTTGAGTGATTATATGTCTAGAGTTAAAGGTGAACTTAAACTCATTAGTAAACATGCTTCTATGGTTACCACTCAAGTAGAACAAGTACTTAAAGCACAAGATGATTTGTGCAATGAATTAAATCATAAGAAAAATGATAATGCTGTTAGAGTTGTGACTAGAGGGGGTAGAATTACTCAGGAACCTTTGTATCCCGAGGGCCACCCTAAGAGAATTGAGCAAGATTCTCAGAGAACTAATGTCGATGCACCTAGTCCTTCTATTAAAAATAAAAAGAAAAACGATAGGACTTTGCATGCTTCTAGGGAACCTGTTGTTGACACACCTGAGAATCCCAATAATATTTCTATTTCTGATGCTGAAACACAATCCGGTGATGAACATGAACCCAGTGATATTGTTAATGATGACGTTCATGTTGATGCTAAACCTAGCAATAACAATGATGTAGAGATTGAACCTGTTGTTGATCTTGATAACCCACAATCAAAGAATCAATGTTATGATAAGAGAGATTTTGTTAGGAAGCACGGTAAAGAAAGAGAATCATGGGTTTGAAACCCATGCCTTTTCCTCCTAAACCATCCAAGAAAAAGGATGATGAGGATTTTGAGCGCTTCTGAAATGATTAGACCTATCTTTTACGTATGCTTGAATGATATGCTTAAATGAACTTATGCTAAGTATATGAAAGATATTGTTACAAATAAAAGAAAGATACCGAAGCTAAAATTTCCACCATGCTTGCCAATTATACTTTTAAAGGTGGAATACCAAAGAAACTAGGAGATCCAGAGTACCAACTATACCATGCTCCATTAAAAGAAACTATGTTAAAACTGTGATCTTGGAGCCGGTGTTAGTGTTATGCCTCTCTTTTTATATCGTAGACTTGATTTGAATAAGTTGACACCTACCGAAATATCTTTGCAAATGGACGATAAATCAACTGCTATACCTGTCGGTATTTGCGAGGATGTGCTTGTTGTGGTTGCAAACGTTACTATTTTAACGGACTTTGTTATTCTTGATATTCCCGAGGACGATAGTATGTCTATTATTCTTGGTAGACCCTTTTTGAATACTGCAGGGGCTGTTGATGATTGCAACAAAGGCAATGTCACTTTTCATGTTAATGGTAATGAGCATTCGGTACACTTTCCGAGGAAACAACCTCAAGTCCACAGTATCAATTCTATTGAAAAACTTTCAATGATTACTATTGAGGTTTGGAATTTCTCTCCCTACTATCAAGAAGAAATATGATATTCTTATTGTTGGGGACGCATATCCTCGTTGAGGTAACCTAGTGTTATTCTAAAATTCTCGTTTCATGTTATTCAGAAGAGTTTGTTAACAAGACTTGATCAACCTTGTTAGTGGATTCCTTTGATGAGCATGAGATGGATGAAGTTAGAAAGCACAACTTTCTCTACTTCCCTTTACTTTCTGTTATTTAGTTTAAATAAAGCAAAATAGTATTTTCATTCTGTTTTCTGAATTATCCTTGCAATAAAAAATACCTTGAAAATAAAAGTTCTCCAAATGTCCCGAAAATGTTTAATGATTTTTTTACAATATTTAAGAATTATTGGCATTGAGAACACATCAGGGGGCCACACCACCTGGCCACGAGGGTCCAGGGCGTGCCCACCCCCGTAGGCGCGCCCCCTGCCTTGTGGGCCCCATGTGGCCCCCCTCCACTTATTCCAGCACCCACACACTTCGTCTTCCTCTAGAAAAAAAAAATCCTCCCATAGCTCAAACCCGTTTTCTAGCTCATCTTGCTGCGATTTTCGATCTCCTTGCTCAAAGCTCCATTCACAAAACTGTTTTGGGGGATTGTTCTTCGGTATTTGACTCCTCCAATGGTCCAATTAGTTTTTGTTCTAGTGCTTTATTTATTGCAAAATTTTGCTACTAAGGTGACCCTGTTCTTGAGCTTGCATGTCAAATTTATATGGTCCCAAGTAGTTCCAATGCATGATATAGCCTCTAGGTACTTGTGGGAGTAGTTGCTATCAACCTTGTTGAATTTGGTTCGCTTTTATTTTGAGTCACTAAAAATTTCAGAAATTTTTCAGAGGAAGAAAAATGTTTAGGAAAATATACCAAGGTGGTTCCTCAAGGAAGCAAGGACCAAGGCTCGCAATACGTGAGCCAGACGATGAACCACCAAGGGAAGCTCAAGTGCGGCCCTGTGAATGGCCATCAGAGGAGTTTATGGTCCAAGCAGGCATCAAGGAGGAATTTGACGCGTATGAGCGTAATGCTGATCTTGAGGACTTCGTGTCAGATAAGTGCCCGCAACACTACTGCCTAACTGATTCCTTTGTGAGAAGGTTTAAATTTACTTCTTTGCGAAATTCTCACACTTTTTATTTGATCTTTATGATAAATCATATACCATGGACCTAGAAGATTTTAATACTGCTTGTAAACTCCCGCAGTGGGGCAATGTTAGTGAACCTCGCAAATCTGAATATAAAGACTTTCTTGCTAGTATCACTGTAGGGGAATCTAGAGAAATCACACAAGCTACCATAGGGAGCATTCATTTTCCTTGCATACATTATTTCGCTCTCTTTATAGGTAGATGCATAGATGAAGCTTGTCATATGTGCGTTCCAGATCTTAGTGTCCTCAAGAGTGTAGTATTAGGTGATAAACAATATAACTTGGGGGCCATTGTTGCACAAAGGTTGCATCTTAATAGTATAAGTGGAGATTTGTTTGGTGGAATTTATGCAACTCGTGTAGCTAATTATCTTGGTGTACCTATACATGGAAATGATATGGAGTTACCTCCTACTTATCTAGATTATAATGCTATGGTTCGCCATCAGTTTGTTGAGAGGAACGAACAGCTTCTCCAGTACCGACTAATCTTTGACAGACGTCGCACTGTCCATATTGCCCTGCCTGCTCCTACTTTCTTTAACTTTCAAGCAAAAAGGAGATATGTTATAACCAGGGAGGAGGACGAAGGCAGTTCGCCTCCAAGCTGCAGCCCTCCAGGCAGTAGCCGCTGCAACTCAGTACGATCCTAGCTTACATCCATGGGCATAGACCAACTTAGGCCAAAAGCCTAAGCTTGGGGGAGTACGTATTTCTCACCGACATTACATTCATGTTCACACACTCATTCCAGTTGACGGTGCTCATACTTTTTCATTGTACTATCCATGCTAGTTTATTTTCTTTTCTAAGCTTTCTTCTTGTGTGTTTGAAAAACCTTAAGAAAAACCAAAAAAAATAGTTGTAGCTTTTAGATAGTTTACCTTCCATGCTTGTAGTAGTAGTAATTAAAAGAAAACCCCAAAAGATTTCTTGTTCTTCTTTTGCTTGTTGGGAGCTTTCCCGTGTAAATAGTTTTATTTCTTTTCTTTTCTTTGGGGGTCGAGAGGATAAGACCATGATGAAAATGTTGAGTGGCTCCCATATGCATTATTGTTGATTTAACCAAGAGCCCATATTACCTTGTCTTCTCCCTTGTATAAAATGCTTGCAGATTCCAGCTTAGTCCAATGCACGTGCACTATTATTATTATCCACACCGTTCGGTCGTGCGAGTGAAAGGCAATAATGAAGATATACGATGGACTGATTGAGATGAGAGAAGCTGGTATGAACCCGACATATCTTGTTTTTGTAAATATGATTAGTTCATCGTTCCTGATTCAGCCTATTTTGAATGAAACATGTTTGCTATGACAATTAGAGATTATAGTTGCTCATGCCATGCTTAATCAGCTAGGAGTTTATAATGGTCTACATTGTGTGCCAACATGCTATTAAAATGGTTGTGATGTGGTATGATAGGGTGGTATCCTCCTTTGAACGATTCGAGCGGCTTGACTTGGCACATGTTCACGCATGTAGTTGAAAAAAAATCAACATAGCCTCCACAATATTTATGTTCATGGTGATTTATATCCTACTCATGCTTGCATTCATTGTTGATTAATCCTAATGCATGTTCATGACTGTTGTCGCCTCTAGTTGGTCGCTCCCAATCTCTTTCTAGCCTTCACTTGACTAAGCGGGAATACGCTTTGCATCCACTTCCATAAACCCCAAAGTTATTCCATATGAGTCCACCATACCTTCCGATATGCGGTATTTACCTACCGCTCCAAGTAAATTTGTATGTGCCAAACTCTAAACCTTCAAATGAAATTATGTTTTGTATGCTCGAATAGCTCATGTATCAACTAGGGTTGTCTATATCCTCCATGCTAGGTGGGTTATTCTCACGATGAGTGGACTCCGATCATCATTCACGAGAACATCGCCAGTAACTGGGATGCCCGGTCCCATGCTCAAATCAAAATAACTGCAAACAAAACTCCCTAGGGCTGTTGTTAGTTGGAGGCACCCGTTGTTTCTGACAAGCCATGGATTGATGTTTGTTGGTGGAGGGGAGTATAAACTTTTCCATTCTGTTTGGGAACCGCCTATAATGTGTGTAGTATGGAAGATATCAACATCTCTTGGTTGTTATGTTGACAATCAAAGTATGCCACCCAAAATATTATTTATCTCTATTTCAAAACTCGAGCTCGCCACTGCAAATCCCTCGCTTCCTCTTCAAGGGCCTGTCCATTTACTTTTATGTTGATTCATCATCCTCTTATTAAAAGCACCAGTTGGAGAGCACGCTGTCATTTGCATGCATTGCTATTAATTTACATTGAGTATGACTGTGATCGGATCCTTTACCATGAATTACAATGTTTAGTCAGTCCTTGATCTTCAGAGGTGCTCTGATTTATGTTTTGCGGTCTCGTAAAGGGCTAGCGTAGATACCATCTTGTCATATCATATTATGATTATTTTGAGAAAGTGTAGTCATCCGAGATTTATTATTATTGCTAGCTAGTTGATTATGCCATTGATATGAGTAAACACGAGACCTAAGTGTTATCGTGAATATGGTTAGTTCATATCTTGGGAAAACTTTATTTTGCCACTCTAGTTTTTGCCCACTTTGCTTATGCCACTCTAGAATTTGGTATTTTATTTTACATTTTAGCTTTTGACAATATATCACTTTTGCCTTCCGTGGCAAAAACAAAATTTTCCAAGTGGCAATTGTGATACATGTCAAATGCTAAGAGTGGCAAAAGTGAAATGAAAATTATCATTTTTGCCACGGAATGGCATTTGTGATGTATTATCAAAATCTAATAGTGGCAAAAGTGAGATGTCAAATTTAGAGTGGCATAAGCAAAGTTGGCAAAAACTAGAGGTGACAAAACAAAGTTTTCCCATAATCTTTGCTGAAAACTTGAATGCTGGCTTTACATATTTACAACAACAGAGCAAACAAAGTTTGTAAAAGTTTTTCTTTACCACTTTCAGTTTATCAACTGAATTGCTTGAGGACAAGCAAAGGATTAAGTTTGGGGGAGTTGATACGTCTCCAACGCATCTAATTTTCCAAACACTTTTGCCCTTGTTTTGGACTCTAACTTGCATGATGTGAAAGGAACTAACCGGACTGACGCTGTTTTCAAATGAATATCCATGGTGTTATTTTTTGTGCAGAAACAAAAGTTCTTTGAATGACCTGAAACTTCACAGAGAATATTTTTGGAATTTATAAAAATACCGGTAAAGAATCAACACTAGGGGCCCACACCCTGTCCACGTAGGTGGGGAGCGCGCTGTCCGTGGTCCCCTCCGAGGCTCCACCCACCTCAACTCCAACTCCATATTCACGCTCGGGGAGAAAAAAGTCGAAAGAAGGATTCATCGTTGCTTACTATAATGGGAGCCGCCAAGCCCTAATCTCTCCTGAGGGCAAAACTGAGTCCGCTCGGGCTCCTGAGAGGGAATCCGCATTTCGCATCATCAACCATCCTCCATCACCACTTCATGATGCTCACCGCGGCGTGAGTAATTCCATCGTAGGCTTGCTGGACGGTGATGGGTTGATGATATTTATCATGTAATTGAGTTAGTTTTGTTGGGGTTTGATCCTAGTATCCATTATGTTCTAAGATTGATGTTGCTATGACTTTGCTATGCTTAATGCTTGTCATTAGGGCCCGAAGCCATGATTTCAGATCTGAACCTATTATGTTTTCATGAATATATGTGAGTTCCTGATCCTATCTTGCAAGTCAATAGTCACCTACTATAAGTATACGATCCGCAACCCCCAAGTGACAATAATCGGGACCACCCGTGATGACCGTAGTTTGAGGAGTTCATGTATTCACTAAGTGTTAATGCTTTGGTCCGGCATTGCTAAAAGAAGGCCTTAATATCCCTTAGTTTCATTAGGACCTTCGCTACCACGGACGGTAGGGACAAAAGATGTAATGTTCTTTTCCATAAGCATGTATGACTATATTCAGAATACATGGCTACATTACATTGATGAGTTGGAGCTAGTTCCCTGTCACCCTATGTTATAATTATTGCATGAGGAATCGCGATCCCATATAATTATCCATCACGATCCATTGCCTACGAGCTTTTCACATATTGATCTTTGCTTAGTTACTTTTCCGATTCCATTGTTACTTACTTGCTACAAAACTGCTATTGTTACTTTTGCCACCATTACTCACATTTCCATACTACTTTGCTACTAAATACTTTGCTGCAGATATTAAGTCTTTCAGGTGTGGTTGAATTGACAACTCAACTACTAATACTTGAGAATATTCTTGGCCCCTTTGTGTTGAATCATTAAATTTGGGTTGAATACTCACCCTCAAAAACTGTTGCGATCCCCTATACTTGTGGGTTATCACCGCAATGGTGGCGTTTTTGCGCCATTACCCTGCGGTGAAGGCATTGCTCGAGTCTGCCTTGACTTGATCTTGGGGTGGTGAAAATCCATGATCTTACCTTCAGTAAGTGTTGGATCCGCGATTGACGCCACTTGTGTGTCATTCTCTTTCCGAGTATGCCGCTTTTGAAGAACTCTCTCATAGTCTCTGATATGTTGTCATGCTGGATAGTTGGAGCTGATGGTTGTTGTTGTACATCGTTGATCGCTGTTTTATCACCTTGTTTTTTTTTCTTTTTCTCTCCGCCAGTGCACAGCTTCGGGTCTAGTATGACTTGGCTTGCCGGGTAAATATGCATACGCTTCTATACTGCTTGACTTGCAAAGAGAAGCATGCATGTGCTTGAATCATTGTTGCATGTAAGGAATTAGACCGATCGACCAAATCATGTTCTTGTATCATGATTAATAAGATGAACTTGGGTTTACTTGCACAACAAGTTTAAACCCACAAAGCCAGATTCTGAGATAAATCGATCCATAGCTCCGGCACCCCTTTCGGGGTCAAGCATATCCATAGAGAAAAGGAATGGATAAGGAGGAGGCGATACCTCGTGGAAAGGGGAAGATCCATGATGATGCCGACATCAAGGTGAGGGAGAGCGGGGGCGCGGTGGGATTATAGGTGACACCACAATGTACTTGTATGGCCTGGTGAAAGGATCGATATGGCTTAATCGGGAGGGGGGATAAGAGAGTACAAATTTTAAGCTTAATTACCAATTCTTCAAAAATGCGTATAAATAATGTTCAATACAAATGCAACTAGATGAATAATCATATTATGGCAAGCAAACTCAAAGCAATGTAAGCCAGGAAACAATATAATTAGCAAGCCCACAAGCATACAAGGACAAGTAAAGTGCGGGAAAAGATTAACCATGAAAGTGAGTTGATGATGGATTTATCCCTCAAGTTCACCGCCTTGGGAGAAGTGCTAATCTAGACAGGTGCGCGCTCGAGCAGTGGCTTCTAGAGCGCCACGGCTGCCCACCAGTAGCCCTCCTCTAGTCACCCCCAATGGATGAGCCTTGAATCACTCGGGCTGGTCTTGAAGCTACTACCACAGCTTTATGTCTTGAGCACACCACAAACAAGGATGTTTCCGAGGAAACCTAACCGCCTATGAGTCCAAGTTGGGGAACGCAGTAATTTCAAAAATATTCCTACGATCACGCAAGATCTATCTAGGAGAAGCATAGCAACGAAGCGGGAGAGTGTGTCCACGCATGTGAGACCGAAGCGAAGCGTTTTATCAACGCTGTTGATGTAGTCGCACGCCTTCACGATCCGACCGATCCTAGCACGGAACGTATGGCACATCCGTTCAGCACACGCTCGCCTCGATGACGCCTCGTACTCTGATCCAGCTTGAGGCAAGGAGAGTTTCATCAGACGAAGGCGGACGGCAATGATGAAGTTACAGCGCAGGCTTCGCCTAAGCACTACGATGATATGACCAGGTGTGTAACGTGGAGGGGCACTGCACACGGCTAAAAGATCAACTTGTGTGTTCTAGGGTGCCCCTCCCCACGTGATATAAAGGAGGGAGGGAGGAGGAGGCCGCAGGGTGGCGCCCCAAGGGAGTCCCACTCCAAGTAGGATTCGCCCCTTTCCTATTCCCACAAGGAGAAGGGTAGGAGGAGGAGGAGAGAAGGAGGGGGCCGCCCCAACCTCAGTCCATTCGGTTTGGGCTAGGGGGGCGCACCACCTTGGCCCTGCCTCCTCTCTTCCACCACTAGGCTCATGAGGCCCAATAACTTCCAGGGGGCAATTCAGAACCCTTTAGACTAAATTCATCCAAAACGACTCAACTATTCCTATGTTCCAATGTAGTCTTCCAATATATGAATCTTTTATGTCTCGACCATTTCAAGACTCCTCATCATCTCTGTGGATCTCATCCGGACTCAACAAACTTCAGTTACATTGTTACGCTTTGTGTGTACTAGAGTAGGGGTACCTTAGTATCCCTTAACTCTGCACGGGTAACAAGAAGCACTTCAGGGCAACGCCTGCCTAGTGACCGCCAAGGTCCTCCGTGGTTCCTTTGGAGCCATTCAAGAACAAAGTATTTAAGCCACGGAATAAGGCCCCGCAAGAGGAGCTTGCCGAAGGCCACTCAAGGCCCAAGAGAAGACAAGACCCGGCAAGAGGAGCTTGCCGGAAGGCTTCGGTGAGCGACAAGCTTCCGGCGCGACAGGATTCAAATCATGCAAGGCGCTGTCATGCGCAGGCAACCTCTTCATCTCCGCCCAGCTCATCCACCAACGTGTCGCCATGGGACCATCTCAGGCATGCGTGTCAAGAGGTCAGTGCAGCCACGGAGAGCAGCGGTAAGCGGCATCGACAGGAGTGCCATCGTGGCGAAGCGGTGGCGCCTGATTTCAGTCCCTTTCTGCGACTGTTTAGGCGCGATATGGACGGGCATTTAATGCTTTTGTCCCTGCCGTGAAAGTTAGGGTAGAATACACTGCATAAAAGTAGCTGTACCAACCGCAACTCATTTTCCCATTTTGCCCTTGTTTATGTTGCCACCGCGGCAGACCCCTTTGAGCCTATAAAAGGAGGCCCATGCGCAACGTGAGAAGGGTTCGACCATTCGAGACTAGAGACACTCAAGCTAGGTTTTGTAGCTCTCATTGCTCCCTAGCAAGAACACAAGATAATCGATAAGCAAAAGTGGAGTATTATCGGTGTCCAACCACTGCCCTCGATCGGGGAATCCGCCCGGATTAAGGGTCGGAGCGGATATCGTGCGGCCTGTGAGCACTATTCGCCTGCAGAGCTAGATCATGCCCATCGAGACAAAGGCGGCGCTGCTTATTGCGGCTCAATCCGTAAGATCAAGTCTCCCGGATATCGGCCGAGTAGTTTAAACTTCCAAATCTGACCGACAGCCGGGCGAGCTGATCTGCTCCAGATGGCTGCTTTAATTGGCTCATAGCAAAGCCCCCGAACACAAAGATCTGTCCGGGAGAAAAGTCTCACCTGGACCGCTCGTTGTTGATGATCGGGAGCCATCGGGCTCATCGGTGACGCTACGCAGGAACTCTCAATGAAAGCACCAATGTCGTGTCAAACCCGCGGATCTCGGGTAGGGGGTCCGGAACTGTGCCAGGCGGATGGTGACAAGGGACAAGGACACGATGTTTTACCTGGTTCGGGCCTCTCGATGGAGGTAATTACCCCGCTTGATTAATATTGATGATATGGGTAGTACAAGAGTAGATCTACCACGAGATCAAGGAGGCTAAACCCCAGAAGCTAGCCTATGGTATGATTGTTCGTCCCACGGACTAAAACCGGCTTATATAGACACCGGATAGGTTAGGGTTACACGTAGTCAGTTACAATGGTAGGAGATCTACATATCCGTGACGCAAGCTTGCCTTCCACGCCAAGGAAAGTCCCATCCGACACGGACGAAGTCTTCAATCTTGTATCTTCATAGTCTTGGAGTCCCGTGACGATAGTCCGCTATCCCGACACCCCTAGTCCGGGACTCCTCACCCGCTTTAACTCCCGGATCCGTTGAGGTAACACGACAAGCCATTTGAGCACATCCGGGAGATAAGGAGTATTATTTGATAAAGCCACAACGGCTAAAGACGCTAGACCGTGCTGCTTGTTCCACTAGAGTGTACACCGCCTTGCTTGATCATCATATTCTGTTTCAGGTTGGTACTCCTGGACCTCGCGCTTATACATATAAGATTAAGCCGAGATAATATCTGAAATAGTTATCAAATAAATCATGGTGATGTTCAAAAGTTACACATAGTAACTCATCAAAATTGCTGAGACCATTTGGGATATCTGGTGCTTTAAGCCAAGCTCGGGCAGCTTGCTTCAGCAAGAGCTGTCATTGTCTCGCCCGGTCACAAGTGAAGATTTTTCATCCGCCCAGGCCTTCTTCTCCGCGCCAAAATCCTTCTTCAAGTTTTCTTGCTCGAGACTGAATGTAATTTGAGTCGGCTTTTGAATCTCAAGGTCTTAATGCCACCGGTCTTCGTGTCAGCAATCTCCAATTCAAATTGACTGTGGAAACCTGCAATAACGCCCGGTTACAAATAAGGTTATGGTATTAAAGTCTCAAGCACTTTACAAGTAAAGACCCTTGACACTTGGGGGCTAATGTATGCTGAAGAAAATTTTACTTTATAAGGTCAGATTATGTATATTAAAGTCTCAAGCATTTTACAAGTAAAGATACTTGACACTTGGGGGCTAATGTATCGCTTGTTTAAGCGGGTATCTAAGTCTACTACATATTTACCTATAAGCAGACTTGGGGCTGGTACAAGAAGTAAGGTTCAGGAGAAGTATATAATATACCTCGATTTATGCTGTATCACCATGTCAATTTCAAGTCACGGTTATGCACTTGATTCAGATAGCTCGAGACTATATCGCCAATGCTTAAGTGAGCATAGTCACGATGTCCTGTTGGGCTTCCGACTTTTGACAAGTTCTTCCTTGGCGGCATAATTGGTTAGACAACAAGGTCACCGGTTCAACATAACGCTCTTCAAGAATTCCGGCTCAGCCGTCCGGACCGGCTAGGAATTTCCGGTTTATCGGAGCTGTCAAGAGTGTTTTCTGAGGCGGGTCGAAGATGGTGTCGGAATTTCATGGGCCGGCTCAGAGGAGGTTGATGAGTAGAAGCATCAAAAGTGGTTCCGGTTCGCCCGCTATACCGGTCTTCAATCGGCTTATTCTTTTTTGCCCTCTTAGTGGCTTCACCGCATTAATCGTGAATAAAAACAAAGGGATGAGTACAAAATATGAGTAAGGTAAAGCATGAGGATAACAAAGGCATTACCCACGGGCAGTCTAGAAGGCGGCTATGTTGATTGCATAGACTCACGGAGGAATGAGAGGTATCCTGATTATTGAGTCGATGAATTGAGAGGTCATTTAATTAAACCCGCCAAAGGATAAACAGATAAAGTGGAGATGACTCAGTTCGACGCTCTCTCGCTTTCACATCGTAAGCCGGAAGAGAGCTCTACATACTTACTTGTCCGGGTTTGCTTCACGGCTCAAGATGTTGTTGCTTCAAAAGAAATTGAGGATCTTGATAAGCTAAGGGATGAAAATCTTATTTTCTCGTTCACCCGTTTTGTGCTTTGGCAAAGGCTCTAAGTTGGAGGAGATTATAGTTACCTCTTCGCCATGAGCTTGGCTGTTTCAAAGGTCTTCCTAAAGGCGAAATATCAATAAAATAGTAACAAGGAGTTAGAGAGAATAAGGATTACTCTTCCTCATCTCAAGAAGAGTCATCCAATTTGAGCAATTTGAGCGCTGGGTTTCTTATTTTTGAAGTCCCTGCTTTGGCGTTTTTTCCTTTCATTTTTCTTGGCTGCTCCGCTTGTTACGGCCTGTCATCATATCTAACCTTCCGGTCATCACCGTGTGGAAAAGATAAGGAACTATAAGTACAAAAGAGGCAAACATATTAAAGAGTATTTATTAAGATTGGTAACTTATTATGGGGGCCGGGTTCTTTTGCGAAGGAAGTAACCAAGGTATTGTTGATAAAGTACCTCCTTCAAGAAGGATCGGGTTGTAGCATCCTCACATCATCCGTAAGTCGTCACAACTGCGGGCGCATTGGGTCATTCTGTTTCTCCTCAGATAGGTACACATTGTTAAGTGAGCGCGGCTTAATGGGAGTATACGCCTAAGTGACCAGACCGGACCAAGTCGATGCCATTCAAACCATTTCCCGTAAGAGCTTTAATCTTCTTGATGGTGGGGTTGAAAGGCAGACATTCAACAACGGTCAGTTTATCCGCCAAATGATGGTTGACTCAAGGCGCAGGCGCCAGGCGAAGCAGAGGCGGCTCATCACCGAGAAGTATCTCGACAGAGAACCATGACTCGGTTCCAATATTTGGGGTGACTCGGCAGCTCAAAGATAAGGAAACAGCATGCCTCCGTCACTGGATCGAGATACCGCCAAGTTCAAGACTCGCCCGTTGGCATGCTCATTCCGCCGTTCAAGTAAAAAGTTCTCTAACAAGAGCAGGCTTGGCCTCTCCTGTGCACCTCACGTAAGACTTGAAATTGCAAAGATTGACACGGAATTGGGTCCAATGTCTTGAGGTCTCAGTTAAAGAAATTCAAAACTTCTCTCAAGAACTTTGAGCCGGAGGGGCAAATCCCGCTCATGTGATCCGTGAAAACTATTACCCCCTTCTTTGGGTTGAGGCTTCTCTGATGGGTCAGGACGCGATAAGACATGACCTCCTTTTGGCAAATGGCCGACTTCACAAATTCAGCCAGCTTTGTTCTTAGTGACCTGGATGGGACCCATTGGTGTTACGAGCTTTGGTCGACTTAGCGCCATGATAACAGATTGGCCATTAAATAAGAAGTTCCGCTTAAATTTTAACCGGAAGAAATTATCCAAATTATCAAGGTAGCGGCTTGAAGGGGCCTAATGACATAAGGATAATTGAGCAACATTATTTTAAGCCGCTACAAGTGTTAGCAACAGTTCAAAAGTTTTAAAGACCTCGAGAAGGCGCCAAGGTTCATAGACCAAGTGGAATGCATTTAAACCGGATACCTGGACAGTTATTTGAAGGCATTTAACATAAGAATTTTTTCGTGATAAAACAGTTTCAATCTTCGCTATGATTTGAGATCAAAAGTCTGTTCCGATAAGAAAGTTTTTCTAGACCTAAAACCGACGCAGATGCTCATAGGCTTGAAGAAGGCCTTCATACAGAAAGAGATCTGTTTCATATCCAAGATAAGGGCGAAAACAACTACATGGGCTATTTTATATCATTCTCGGATCGGAAGTGGTATCTAGGAGAAAAACTAACAAGGAGATGGTTTAATGGTGATGAACTACAACGAACTCAAGAAGCTCTAATGTAGATCTAAGCAGAGGAAAGGAAGCTACGGATCCGAGGAGCTGGGGGGTTCGCCGCGCTTTTCTCGTCCGATTCAAAGTTGATGCGGCGGCTCGGGTCGGTGAAGATGAGAAGCTTGACGGGCGGCGGCGGAGCTCGAGAGGAGGCAAGAGGAAGAAGACGATCGAAGGGGAAAATGAAACCTAGGTCGCCATTTATAAGGAGAGCATAACTGAGACGCGGGAAACGAGGGATAAGAAATATTATCCATGCCCCGACGCCCGATTTCGAACGGACAATAAAGACAGAGATCCATGACAAGGAATAAAAAGGAAAGATGATGTCATGACGGGTTAACACGGATCCAAAGGATGACATCACGACAAGTTAAAGAAAGTCTTTTATGCAGCGAAGATCAAGATTTATGTTTTGTTAATTTTAAGATTGACATGAACAGGTTCAAATCAATCCGGTCCTAATGTTGGGGATATAACTATTTGTGTAAGCCACCAGGAGGGGCCGGGTTACGAAAGAGGTTACTGTGACGAAGCCCAAGTCCAAGCATGAAGATGGCGCTCAAAGGGCCTAAGGCCCACAGCGACTTAAGGCCCGCTTGTAGTAAACCGCCATAATGGCAAGACTTGTATCATAAGGTAGACTTGACTAGTCATCGAGCCGGACAATGTTTCCCATTTTGCCCTTGTTTATGTTGCCACTGTAGACCCTTTGAGCCTATAAAAGGAGGCCCATGCAACGAGAAGGGTTCGACCATTCGAGACTAGAGACACTCAGGGTTTTGTAGCTCTATTGCTCCCTAGCAAGAACACAAGATAATCGACAAGCAAAGTAGGATATCTCTTCGGAGAGCCTGGGTAAACTGCTCGTGCACGCCGATCGCTTTCATGCAATCTCCCCCCACCAACCAAAAGGGACTCCGGTCCGCCGTCCCATAGGTGTTCATGGGTCACATCAGCTTCCCGACATCTTTGGCCGCCAGAGGGCCGAGGCTGTGGAACTGATCCGGCGCTCACACGAGCAACATCTTCATCATCTAATCAACATGCCACCAAGAAGAAGGCTTCGGCGGCAGCAGAGCGCCATGCAAACCCACCACCACCGAGCTGACGAGTGGTGGGGAAGACGCCGCGAAGAGCCGGACGCCGAGGGGAGCCCGTCGCCGCTAAGTCCAAGGACAAGGCGGCGAAACTCGGCCCTCGACACGCATTCCGGCCCATCTCGGAGGCGCGAGACCGACAACGCCATGGTGCTCGAGCATGCGCGTCTCCAAGATCGAGCTGGTGGATCCGGGACGCCAAAACAGTTCCAGGCCAACAAGTGGTGCGAGTGGTGCATTTGTCGCCGACGGGATACGCCCTTCTAACATATTTAGAAGTCCGAGCATATCCCGCCTCGCACCGCTCACCATTGCCACCCACCACTCAAACGAAGCTTTGGCGCGAGCTCAATCGCTCGGATTACCCTCCAACGGCATAAAGTCGATTAATGGAGGGCCACCATCCAAGTCTCATCGGCTTTGCAACGCGACGCTCCGGGCAATTAGCTAACGCGCAAGGCGAGACGACAAGGCACGAGCCGGTGGTAACGAGACTTGTGGGGTGCAACCACCATGCACTCTCCATCTCGGGTAAGATCGCCGACTCGCCGGATCCACCTCGACAGACTCCACCGCTTCATCGGATCCACGAGCCGCTTTGATCAGCGCAAGTTCTTCAAGAATGGCAACAAGAAGACGCCGAACTCGATCGAAGGCCAAGAGAAGCGCGGCGCCAATCCGACCAGCGCACTGGCCCGCCATCGACCGCAAGGCCAGGGAACCAGTGACTTGTCAGACGCGATAGGTTGCCCCCGCTCACTCGTGAGCTGCGGCAAGTCCAAAGGGTCGACAAGAAAAATTTCAAGCCGATGCAGAGAAGTACATGGGCAGGACACACCGCGGAGTTCTCAAGATCTACACCATCGCGGTGCAAGCTAGGGGACGACGACAAGATCCTCGCCAACTACTTCCCACCGTACTCAAGCCTAATGTCGATCTTGGCTCATGCACTTGCCGGACGGATCCATATCTTCTTGGCAGATCTATGCTATCAGTTTGTCGGCGCTTCACAGGGCCACAAACCCTATGGCCAAGAGAGTGACCTTCACCGCCGCCTGTATGAAGGAGAGTCTCTGCAAGTTCATCCATAGGTTCACTGTGCACTACAACATCCCGTATGTCCACCCTGCCGCAGTGATCGCGCTGCTTTATCGAACGCGCGAACCGCAGAATGAGGGAAGAGATGGCGGTGCAAAGTCAAGGACGCTGAGCTGTATGCCTTCGCCGACAAGTGTGCACGGTCAAGAAGGAAGAAGACTCCAGAGAATGCAGCAGGATCTCGATAGGAGGAGACCCGGCGAAGAAGAGCCGCAGCGAACAACAGAAAGAAGAAGGGCAAAGAAGTGCTAGTTGTCGAAAGCAGTCCAGCAACGGTGGTGCCGCCAAGAAAGCTAAGGTTGGTGGTCGCAAGGAGATTGTCACGACACCGACCGCTAGTCGGGCGGCCGCCGACAAGCGTGACGGCTCCAACAAACAAGATCGCAAGATCCACCGCATCAAGGGCCATGACCTCCAGAGTTGCAAGAAGGTCGAGCAGCTTGTTGAACAGCAAGGCTGAGTACGAGCGCGCGACAGGAGAAGGCCCAGAAGGTACCGGGGAATTAGCAAGAAGCGACCCGGACGGGAGGACGCGCAAGAGGCGCAAGCAGCAAGGAGATGACCTCAGTCGCGAAAGGATGAAGACGACGATGACGATGAAGATATGGAAGACGACGAGACCGATGAGCAGGAGTTTCAGAAAGCAACAGAGGTCCTTCCATGACGACGGTGCTTCTTTGCATACTTCACACCGCCAACTCAAGAAGTGGATGCGGAAGTTAATGCAGCGTAACCATCCAGAGTCACGCAAACCTCCGGTGGTCCAGACGCCTATCATCTTTGATATTGAGGACCACCCGATCGTGATAACGGCGGTCGGGTGCTTGCCGATGTTGGTCTCACCAACTATCCGCAACCTCAAGGTCACCAAGATGCTAGTTGACGGCGGGCCTTAAACCTGATCTCATCCGCAGACTCCGTAAGCTTCAAATCCTCGACAACGAAGCTCAAGAGACGGCACATTCCAAGGAATCAACCCAGAAGGAGCAAGCGAAAGGGAAGATCACGCTTCCGGAACATTTGGCAGCGAGCTAAACTTCAGGATCGAGAGGGTCACGCTCGACGCCGCTGATTTTCCATTACCTTACAATGGGATACTCCGTCCGCACTCGCCAAGTTCATGGCAGCCTCTCATTATGCATACAACTTGCTCAAGATGCCAGCCCGATAAGTGTCATTTCTGTCCATGGCGACAAGAAGGATGCTCTTATCGCACGACAAGATCTACCGAGGCAGCAGCTGCAACCAATAGCAACTCACTTGCCGATGAAGCTCCCGGGGAAGAAGAAGACCAAGTCCGCAAGAGCTCGATGCCCACTCGGCAAGCGCACTCTTCGAGTGCTGCGCCACGCCGAGGATGCACCATCGAGCTCCACCGCAAGTGCAAGAAGACGATGGCAGCTCCACCGAAAACCAAGAAGGAGCCGCAGGAGGACGCACGTGGTACTTTCACCATCGCCACCTCGACCCTAAATAGGAAGGCGCCTGCTTTCCCTGGGCGAACGCCGACGGTTTGCATGGCAACCGCCCGACATCCCGTGTTCCTGTGAAAGTAATTGAGCACCACCTAGCTGTCCGCCCTCATGCCGCCCCAAGCGTAAAGTCGAAGGTGCAAGGAGCGCCAAGAGTTCATTGCGAAGAGATCAAGAAGTTGAAGCAGAGGCCTTGTCGATGAGTGCTCCATCCCACGTGGTTGGCCAACTCGTAGTTGTCCGAAGGCAAATGGGAAATGGAGACTTTGATCGACTTCATGATGTTAATAAAGCTTGTCCCAAAGACCCATTTTGTCGCCAAGATCGACCAGATTGTTGACTCCACTACCGGATGTGATTTGCTTTCATTTGATGCATACTCGGATATCATCGATCTTCATGGCAGAAGAGGATGAAGAGAAACCGCATTCATCACCCCATGTGGCACATACTATTTTATACGGATGCCTTTGGCTAAAGAATGCTGGTTCAACGCTCGCAAGAGTAGTCCATGATGCTTTTGAGCCTAAATGCACGTAAATGTAGAAGCCACATGGATGACATAGTGGTCAAGAGCAAGGACAAAGCAACTCCGTTCAAGATTTAGATGAGACCTTTGCAAATCTGCGTAAGATCAACCTCAAGCTCAACCCCGAGAAGTGTGGTTTGGAGTCCCTTCCGCAAGCTTCTCGGTTCTTCAGGTTCAGCCCGGAATTGAAGCCAATCCGACAAGATCAAGGCCATTGAGCAGATTAAAGCACCAAAGCCGCCAAGGATGTTCGAAGACTTGCCGGGTTATGCATGCTGTTTCAGAGGTTTATCTCAGGTTCGTTGAGGCGCTACCGCCATTTTTCAAGATTTTGAAAAAGGCAGGTCCAATGAAATGGACTTCAAGCGGAGGCTGCGCCGCAGACCTAAAGAGGTATTCTGTCCTCTCATCCAACACTTGTCGCACTTAGGCTACAAGAGAAGTTGTCGCTATATATAGCGGCAACCAATCAAGTGGTTAGTGCTGGGCAGTGAAAGTGAAAGGGAGGTGATGATGAGCCAGGAACCAAGGCAGATGCATCTAGTGACAAGGTGGGGCTTCACCGACAAGCTCGTCCCGAGCATGACGGATCTACACAGGATTAAGTAGAAGATACAGTAAAAGGATGGTGCAGCGCCCGTGTACTTTTGTCGGCCTCCTGCTGCAGGGGCTAGGGTCAAGGTACTCTGATGTACAAAATTGCTCGCCTCCTCATGGCCTCGAGAAAGCTGCGCCATTACTTCCCAGCATGAGATCACAACTGTCACTCGTCAACAAGAGAATACTCGCAAAACTGCGTAGCAACAGCGTGGATTGTCGAGTGGGCACTGAAACCGCCAAGCTTTGGCCTCAAGTTTGAAAGCACCTTCAACTATCCAAAGCAGGCACCGAAGAGTTCATAGCAGAATGGACGCCAACGCAAGACGAAGAAATTTTAGAGACGAGCATCCTGCTGGAAGGAGGCAAAGCAAGGAATGGTTGATGTACTTTGAGGGTGTCTTCGCCGCAAGGCGCCGGGGTTGCCGGTTGCTTTATCGCACCTCCACCGGAGAACACCTCAAGTACATAGTCCAAATGCATTTTCCCAAGGAGCAAGCAACAAACAATACCGCAGAGTATGAAGGTTTGCTTGCTGGTCTCAAAGATATGCGAGACCTTGGGATCAAGAAGCTCGCTGTCGTGGTGACTCGCAGCTTGTCGTCCGCCAAGTAAACAAAGATTATTAGAGTCCGCTGATGGAAGCTTACACTGATGAAGTGAGAAAGTAGAAGAACACTTTGACGGCCCATGATGGAACATGTTCCAAGAGCTCAGAATGATATTGCTGATGGTCTGTCAAAGCGCGCCAACACTCAAGTTACCTCGTGGAACCAGGAATCTTTGTGCTCAAGTTGACTCAACCAACCGTAATACCATCAACTCGGACAGTATCAAGAAGAGGAAGTTGATTTCGGTGATTACTTCCTGCTGAGCTACCCGGGTTACCGCCACGAAGGTCCCTGTGATCAACACTAAAATCGCTGAGGAGCAGCCCGTCTGACAAGCCCTAGGGTTTGTTTCGTTGAAGCGACGCCCCGACAAGTTTTGCTCCGCAAGCTTGTCGGGAACATCAAGCTTCGCTGAGCCGCAGGTTCTGCCATGAAGCGGATGTTCCGGCAGCGCAGCAGATGTGCCTTTAGTTCTTGTTGTCGCAGCCGCAAGCTCCAGCATGGGCATAGCAGATCGCTCCATTTCCTCTCTTGGATGTGAGAACTTCCCCTGGAGCAAGAAGAAGCGAGAGAGTAGCCCGACAGCTCAAGTATGTATCGTATTTGTCGACAACACACTGATACGTAAGAAGACTCAACGGTGAAATTGAAGTGTATTCACCGGAAGATGGACAGTAAGCTGCTGGCGAGATACATGGAGGCATATGTGGTCACCACACTGAAGCAAGAGCACTTGCCAAGCAAAGCTCCGCAAGGTTTTCTCTCGCCGATAGCTCTCCGTGATGCAAATCGCACAAGTAAACAAGTGTGAAGCGTGCTGGCCCATTCCAAGCAGATACACTAGCCAATTCAAGCTCTCCAGACGCATCCCTTTATCCTGGCCATTTTCGTCCGGGGCTTTACATCCTCGGCCCCTTTCCCTCGAAGTTGTCGGGGCTTTGAGTACTTGTACGCTGGTATCGATAAGTTCACAAAGTGGCCGGAAGTGGAAGCAGTTGAGGAAGGATGATGAAGTCAAGCAATCAAGTTCTTCAGTCAATTGTTTGCCATTTTGGGATTCCTAACAGATCATCAATCACAATGGCATTACAATTCACGAAGCCGCACCTTCATGCAATACGCTCCAAGATCGTGGCGCCAAGGTCTCGGTCTTTCGTCTGCTCATCCGAGAAGCAACGGTCAAGCTGGAGAGGGCAAATGCTGAAGCGCTCACAGGGCTCAAGACCAGAACTTTCGGCTGTGCCGTACAAGTGCGGAAGAAACCGATTGAGGAGTCGCCGGTGGTTCTTTGGTCGATCAGACGACGCCAAATCGGTGCCATCGGCCGTACACCTTTCGCTCTAGTCTATGGCGCAGGTAGTTCTCCCACTGAACTCAGATACGGGTCACCCAGTACCGCTATGATGAGTTGAGCAAGCAGTTGCGATAAGATGACGCGCTGCCTTGAGGAGGACCGTCTTCGTGCCATTGCATTTAGCCGTTCACACAAGAAGCTTTGCGCCGCTACCATAGCCGCAGTTAGTGCCGAAGTTTCGAGGAAGGCGGACTTGTTCTTCCGCCGCTCAGTCCGCCAAGAATTCCAACAAGTTGACGCCAGTGGAAGGCCCTTATCGGGTGAAACGAAATCACTAGGCTGGTGTCAGTCCGCTTTGAGATCAAGATGGCTGCCCGTGAGCAACTCCTCGAACATTGAACATCTTCGTAAGTTTTATCGAGAGCGCTGTTTTAACTCGCCTCAAGAACCACCTTTTGTACAAGTCTTGCCGATGTTGCATGTAATCCTTTTGTACAAAGCCAAGCAGCACCTGCATCAAGAAAGCTCATGTGTTGCGCGCATAACTTGTCAAATTTATGCTTCACAATCAATTTGTATGTGCTATCCCGACATTTTGTGCAAAGATCCACAATTCGTAGCAACAACGAGCCACAAGGCTCCATAACTTTATTTTCTTCTTCCTCTCAAAGAAAGGAAGGTTCACGCACACAACCACACAGGGGGAAGGAGAAGATAATGGTGGTACGCCAAGTTGCCGCCGAGAGAAGTTTCGCCTTACCGAAGCAAACGACGTAAAAGCTAAGTTGCCAAAGTTTGAGCAATCAGCTTTAAATTTTAAGTTATGCTTTCGAACGATAGTACTTTGTATGGAAAACTCAGCGTGAGGAACTAACTCAGAAGCTAGTTTGCGCCTTACCATTTGTTTCGAGTCCGCCAACAACTTAAGTGAGCTGCAACTAGTTGCATATAAGGTTGTTGTGAGGAGGCATCACCGAAGAAGTTCCCGACATCTGCACTCAAGCGCATACCAGTAAAGGTGTCTCACTACGACAAGTTCCCTAAAAGCGAGGGCACAAACATACAAAGGAAGGAATCAAGTAAAGGAAATAACATTGCAATCTAGCATCAAGATAGAGTATATTACAAAATAACTTGTCGCAGATCTAATAAATTGTTCTCCTAAACATGATCAAGAATGCATAAGGGAAAGATAAATTGGCGGCCTAGTCTACGCGGGTCGCCATCAACCCTCTTGATCTTGCCCACCTTGTCCACAATGGGTGCGATTTAGGGCTTTGAGCGCCCACATCGGCAGTATCTGGCGGCAAAGGATCTCGAGGACGCCGCTGGAGGTTGAGGCCTGGATTGCGGAAGGCCACCTTCATCAACACCTTCCGAGGGCTTTCGCGCAGATTTGGCGCGATCCTCGCCAACTGCGCCAATCTCTTCCCGGAGCTACTGGAGAGCCGTCACCACGCTCTTGAGGAACAGTGCCGAGCTTGGCGCTGTTGAGGCGTCATTCGGAGGAGTACCCAAGGTCCACTATCCTCAGCTCCATCAGCCCTTGTCGATGGCGGCAAGAAGATTAACAAGACCCTCCATCCCAGTGCATTACGCCTTCGAAGGTGTTCGGCGGTCGGGCCTCGCAGCCTCCCGTTGGTCTTGATCGCTCCAACAGGGCCACCTTCGCCTCCTGGCGCCATCCAGCAGCTCCCCATGGTGGTCACCTTCAGCTCAAGATCCGCCTGAGTCCGGCGCATCGAGTTTTGATCCTTCCCAGCGAGACGCCCTGCAACTCGCCAAGAGGTAGGCATCCTTCTCAGCCAGGCTTCAAATACGCGAGCTCTTCGCCTTCCGCAGACCGCCTCCAGCTGCATCACTTTGTCTCCAACTCCTTCTTGGCGGCTCCAAGCTGCGGCAGCCTCTTCGCTTCCTTGAGAGCTCCGCCAATTGATTGTCTCGCAAGCTCTTCCTCATAGCTGTCAAGGTTGATCTTCCGCTGCGCCAACTCGCTTCTTGCGCAGATAGCTTCTCGCCGCAAGTCGCTGCTCCTCGACCTCAGCCTTCTCAAGGATGAAGGTTGTGCGCTTCAATGAAGTCGCCCCGCTCTCTTCCGCCACGCCCCGGAGAGCTTTTGGTTGGCGACCGAGCTCTTCTTCTCAGGCTTCTCCATCTGCTCCTCGCCGCGACAAGTGCTTCCTCGACTCCAACTTAGCTTGTCGGGCGCGTAGAGCGACAGAGCTTCTTCAGCACTGCTCCTCCTCGACTTCGCGCTGCTTAGGCCCAACCAACGCTCAACCAGCGGAGGCGAAGCAGCTCTTCGTCAAAGGTCTCCTTCGACCGCGCCTCGAGCTTGACGCCTGTAGCTTGATGAACACGCCGCCGGCCTTCAGATAGGCGCTGGCTGGGGCCTTGTAGCTCGACAACAGACGGGGCGGAGGGATCGGGCGGTCGGTGAGCGCCTGGTGCTCCTGCGGCCTCGTGGTCGCCAAGACGATCACTGCACTTCGCCAACTTTTTGCACGCGGCCTTGGCGGCCTCTCGCCGCGACTCCATCGACGCCAATCTCTTCCTCCATGGTGGCGACGTTGCACAGTTGCACAAGGCCCTTCGCCTGCAACCTCGGCTCCATCGGCTCAAGGCAGTATGGATCTCGACGATCAGAAAAGAAAGAACATATCAAGCAAATGTTCAAAAGAAAAATGAAGAAAAGAGCCCAAGGAAATTTTTCGTCTAAAGGGATTACCTCGATGGGATCTGTGGGTGGGTCTCAACCATCGAGGATCGCCGGCGCTGCCCTTGTCGGAGAGGCTTCCTTGTCGGAGAAGCATCCCTTGTCGGAGAACGCCCCTTGCCGGGAATTCTCCCTTGGCGCGAGTTGAAGCAGATGGTATTTCGGAGCGGCTTCCGCCCTCCCGATGAGGCTGCTCTGCTCCTACACAAATCAACAAGTCGGATATCAGCAAAGAAGGAGCACCCATGCACGCCTAACCGTAAGAAATAAACCATGTACTTACGCTGGGCTGTGCTCGGGCTGCTTTGAGTAAGGGTTGCCGGTCCGCAAGGGGTCTCAGAGCGCCTCTGCTGCACGGGGATCATCTTGATGACGACCACCGGGTCTTGGCTCTTCGACGCTCGACCAGCACTCAAAAGGAAAGAGTTCGTAATGAAGAAAATCAGATACAAGACAAAGCAACCAAATTGAAGAAATACAAGCACAGCATAGAGACTTAGTCTTCTTCTTCTTCCTCGCCGGAGCGGGCGCGAGAGATCACCCGCCCGCCCCGTGCTAAGAGGCGGAGGAGGGTCTCTTGACCGCTTGGGGGTGGCAGCGTGGCCTGGAGGATTCCGCCGCTTGTTGCAGAGAGGGGTGCTCCAGCAGCAACAAGGCTTGCCGCGGTGGAGCTGGCGCACGGCGCAAGGGGCTGTTGGTCCTGCCTTCCGCCTGCCACTTCCCGCCTTGGAGACGCCTTTCTGGTGGGGCTGCAGGCTCCGCCAGGCAAGCTACTTGAAGGTGTGGAGGAGGCGCCCGGGCGGACTTGCTCGGCTCAACTTCGGCTCGGCCTGCTCCTCCTCCCCGCAAGCTCCTTCGATCGGCAAGGCTTGCCGCTCCGCCTCTCGCCTCCACGGTGAACCTGATCCGCCACGGGCAGCAAGTTGCCGCCTCCTCCACTCGGGTGGCATGCGCTGCATCTCAGCCCGGTGGTGTCGCTGGTGAGCCACTTCGCGTTAGCGGATCGGCACTTCTTCCAAGCTATCAAGAACTGTTGCACGACGTCAGTCGCAGGCTTTGCCAGGTTGGAACGATCCCATGTGAGTCGCACAAGGGCATCATGGCGCGGATGCGGTGGAGCTAAGAATTGTTACACAAAGGAACGACTCTTGGCAACATGAACCATTCGGGTGATCAGGATCATGCTTGAACAACTCGTACATTGCGTCCAACTCCAAGACGGTGAAATTCCAGTTGAGGCCCCAAGAACCTCATGATTTCCGCCGGTTTTGGAACTCCCAAGCAGGTCTCCTCCTCTCCAAGGGAGCGCGCGAAGGAAATTCGCCAATCGCGCTTACAAGTGAGTCCGCAAACCCGAGGCGCAGGATCCGGTCACGCAATCTTCAACCTAGCATCTTCCGTGCCAAGTTGTTCCAATCGCTGCCAAGCACTATTGGAGTTTGGCTGGGCAGTGAAGGGCTGCGGTTCTCCTCAACGATCCAACACCAATCGGCTCTCCACTCCTCCCACTTGCGGAGCTCTCCTTCCAGATAGGATTCTTTCTGCCGATCCTCGGAGATCCAAGCAATCCTCCGCAAGTGGCTCTCTCTCTCGACGCGGCATGAAGAAGTGGCGGAAAAGGGCTACGCTTGGATTCACAAAGTTTTCGCAGAGGTGTGCGAAACCGCCATGGTCAGACAACGCTTGGGGTGAAATCAAGGAGGCGAAACCCGAGGTGTTCATGATATCGCAAAAGAACTCAGAGAAGGGCGGGCAGAGCCCGCATAGAAGAAGAGCGCCAAGAAGGGGTACCCGCCAAGTCGACTCGCGGCGGCGAGAGTACCTTCGCTAATGCGCCCGCCTCCGCCGACCAAGAGGTTGTAGCCTCCTCAGCCTCCTTTGCGCCGAGCTGGGAGGGAAGAGGGCCTCGCCTTTCGCAAGGCCATGAGCCATCGCGCCAGCCGACTTTCACGCCTTCCTTGCTTCGGCTGGAGCCATGGCGGAGGTGGTGGAGGAGACCGACGGTGTTGATGGCGCTGGTGGCGATGGGGAGGAGCGCTGTTCTTCAGGCTAGAGAAGAAGGGGAGCGATGGTGGTTTTCAAGATGGGACAGCAATGGCGAGGTGGGCGACCTGCCCCGATTCCCCTGCTTATAAGGAGGAGAGGGCGGACGTTACGCTTTTCCATTAGAAGAAAGCCCCCACGATCTCTCCCCACGACGCCACGCTCGACGCAGGCTGCCTGTGGGGGACGTGGGGTCCGGAGCGAGTTATGGCGTGATCTAGGCCAGCTGCGGCTGCAGACTGTTTTGGGCCTGGCCCAACAACGCTGCAAACTGCAGGTGGCCCAGTCCGGGGCTCTGCCGGTGTACTAGAGTAGGGGTACCCTAGTATCCCGAACTCTGCACGGGCACAGAGCACTCCCTGGCAAGGCCTGCCTAGTGACCGCCAAGGTCCTCCGTGGTTCCTTTGGAGCCATTCAAGAACAAAGTATTTAAGCCACTTGAACAAGGCCCCTGCAAGAGGAGCTTGCCGGAAGGCCACCAAGGCCCAGCAGAAGACAAGACCCCAAGAAGAGGAGCTTGCGGAAGGCTCGTGAGCGACAAGCTTCCGGCGACAAGGATTCAGCCAGCTGCAAGGCGCTTGCGCAGTAACCTCTTCATCTCCGCTCCAGCTCATCCACCAACGTGTCCCCATGGGACCATCTCAGCATGCGTGTCAAGAGGCTGTGCAGCCAGCGAGAGCAGGGTAAGGCGCGACAGAGTGCCATCATGGCGAAGCGTGGCGCCGACGGTCCTTTCGATCTAGTGGCGATATGGACGGCATTTAATGCTTTTGTCCCTTGCCGCCGAAAGTTAGGTAGAATACACTGCTACAAAGTAGCTGTACCAACCGCAACTCATTTTCCCATTTTTTCCCTTGTTTACGCTACACTGTGGTGACCCTTTGAGCCTATAAAAGGAGGCCCATGCAACGAGAAGGGTTCGACTCATTCGAGACTAGAGACACTCAAGCTAGGTTTTGTAGCTCTCATTGCTCCCTAGCAAGAACACAAGATAATCGCATAAGCAGCAGAGGAGTATTATCTCCGGAGAGCTCGGCTGGGTAAACTGCTCGGTGCATCGCCGATCCGCTTTTTCAGGTAATCTCCGCCTTCATCAACCAAAAGGGACTCGTCCGCCGTCCCATAGGTGTTCGTGGGTCACGATCAGCTTCCCGACACGCTTGATAGCACACTAAGTGTTATTCCGGTATTCGGAGTTGCATAATCTCATAGTCATAGGAACATGTATAAGTCACGTAAGAAAGCAATAGCAATAAACTAAACGATCATAGTGCTAAGCTAACAGATGGTCTTGTCCATCACATCATTCTCTAATGATGTGATCCTGCTCATCAAATGACAACACATGTATATGGCTAGGAAACTTAACCTCTTTGATTAACGAGCTAGTCAAGTAGAGGCATACACTGCTTTGTCTATGTAGTCACACATGTACTAAGTTTCCGTTAATAAAATTTAGCATGAATAATAAACATTTATCATGATATAAGGAAATAAATAATAACTTTATTATTGCCTTTAGGCATATTTCCTTCGCTCCCACTTGCACTAGAGTCATGAATCTAGATTACATAGTAATGATTCTAACACCCATGGAGTCTTGGTGCTGATCATGTTTTGCTCATGAGAGAGGCTTAGTCAACGGGTTCTGCAATATTCAGATCCGTATGTATCTTGCAAATCTCTATGTCTCCTTCCTTGACTTGATCGGATGGAATTGAAGCCTCTTGATGTGTTTTGTTCTCTTGTGAAATCTGATTCTTCGCCAAGGCTATTGCTCCAGATTGTCACAAAAGATTTTCATTGACCTGATGCACTAGGTATGACACCTAGATCAAATATGAACTCCTTCATCCGACTCTTCATTTGCTGCTTCGAAGTAGCTATATACTCCGCTCACACGAGATCCCGCCACGACGCTTGCTTAGAACTGCACCAACCGACACTCCATCGCTCAATATAAACTCGATCCGGTTTGTGACTTAGAGTCATCCGGATCAGTGTCAAAGCTTGCATCGACGCCACCATTTACGATTTGTGCTTTTGTCACCTCCATAAACGAGAAACATATCCTTAGTCTTTTTCGTGTATTTCAGATGTTCTGACCGCTGTCCAGTTGATCCACTATCGGATTACTTTGGTACCTCCCTACTATACTTATAGCAAGGCACACATCAGGTCCGGTACACAGCATTGCATACATGATAGAACCTATGTCTTAAGCATAAGGAATGACTTTCATTTTCTCTATCTTCCAAGTGGTCGGGCATTGAGTCTCACTCAACTTCACACCTTGTAACACGTGCAAGAACCCTTTTGACTGGTCCATTTTTAACTTCTTCAAAATCTTATCAAGGTATGTGCTGTGAAAGTCCAATTAAGCATCTTGATCTATCTCTATAGATCTTGATGCCCAATATATAAGAAGCTTCACCAAGGTCTTTCATTGAAAATTCTTAGTCAAGTATCCTTTTATGCTATCAGAATACTGTATCATTTCCAATCAACAATATGTCATCCACATATAATATTAGAAATGCTAAGAGCTCCCACTCACTTTCTTGTAAATACAGGCTTCTCCAAAAGTCTGATAAAACCATATGCTTTGATCACATTATCAAAATGTTTATTCCAACTCCGAGAGGCTTGCACTAGTCCATAAATGGATCGCGGAGCTTGCACACTTTGTTAGCATCCTTCGACGATAAAACCTTCTTGCATCATATACTCCTCCGCCTTTATATAAGGTGTATTTGTTTTTAATAAAATTCGCATTGTAAGGTGCATTTCTTCTAAATCCTCCTAATCCCCTTTTTAGCCCTCCAAAAAAGGAAAGTATATCTCTATGATTGCATATATCTCTCCTTATAGCAAAAGAAGGAAATAATCTCTCTCGATTGCATGTATCTTTTACTTTCCAGACTCATTGATTTACTTACCACTAATCAACAAAGTTTCCAAGGGTAATTTTGTCCTAACACCTCTATATTTATGCTCTTTGGTCACCGTACAAAATAATACACCTTACATAAAGAACGGAGGAGTACAACTCTTCTTCCGTAAATCCATTCAGAATGCAGTTTTGACATCTATTTGCCAAATTTCATAATCATAAAATGCGGCAATTGCTAACATGATTCTGGACAGACTTAAGCATCGTTATGGTGAGAAAATCTCATCGTAGTCAACTCCTTGAACTTGTCGAAACCTGTCGCAGCAAGTCGAGCTTTGTAGACAGAATATTACCGCTGGCCAGTTCTTCTTGAAGATTCATTTATTCTCTATGGCTTGCCGATCATCGGGCAAGTCAACCAAAGTCCATACTTTGTTCTCATACATGGATCCCATCTCAGATTCCATGGCTTCAAGCCATTTCACTGAATCTAGGCTCATCATCGCTTCCTCATAGTTTGTAGGTTCGTAGGTCAAGTAACATGACCTCTAGAACAGGATTACCGCATCACTGTGCGGATCTTACTCGTTGACCTATGAGGTTCAAGAGTAACTTGATCTGAAGTTCCATGATCACCATCATTAGCTTCTCTCACTAATTGGTGTAGGAATCATCGAACTGATTTCGTGATGAACTACTTTCCAATTTGAGAGCAGGTACAATTACCTCATCAAGTTCTACTTTCCTCCCACTCACTTCTTTCGAGAGAAACTCCTTCTCTAGAAAGGATCCATTCTTAGTAACAATATCTTGCCTTCGGATCTGGATAGAAGGTGTACCCAACAGTCTCCTTTGGGTATCCTATGAAGACACATTCGATTTCGTTCGAGCTTATCAGGTTGAAGCTTTTTCACATAAGCATCGCAGCCCCAATGTGACGCCCCAAGTCCGACGCCTGCAGACACCTTCCATGTTTTTTGTTATCGTCAGTGTATTTATTTGTTTGCTGCATTCATCATGTCATCAGCTGTATTGCATTGGTAGCCTGCCGCCATCATTTTCATAAACCTTGCATCAGCCGTAGTTCCGCGCCTTGCTTTGCTGACTGCCCGAGACCAACCTTGTTCTTCGCTTGCCTCTTGCCTAAACCGAGTCTTCGAGACAAGGCACGTAACCCCTTGTGCTAGCTGTTGTCCCGAACCCGAACCGCCAGTCTTGACCATTGATCCGGATCATCCCCAAACACCTATAAAACATCTCCGCTTTATTTGGTCTCCCTAGCCTATTTATTCGACTGATCATTAAGATCGGAGGGACCAAATGCCCCTATCCAAAAATCCACTTGCTATATATAGACCCACTAACCTAATCTAGACAAACCACCTAATTTCTAGGATCCTACCTAGCCGCCACCATCTACATCGGGATCCTCCCTAATCCAAAATCCTCCCTCGCTCAACACCAGCCAACCCCATTCCATCCCCTGCTCGATCCACCTCCAACCAGCAGTAGTCTCTGTCCCCTGCCCGAGCTCCGACCGCGCCACCGGAGCCCGAGCCGCCACCTCACCGCCCTCGCCCTGTAACGCCAAGCCCGAAAGCAAGAGGAGTGCTGCTCGAGCTCGAGCACACACCTAAGACCGATGGCGCCTCCCGCGCCTCCTCCTCCGCTGCTCCCTGCCTCCTTCCGCACTGCAGGCGATGCCCGAGGAGAGCCGAGCCTGATGTCTACTACACAACCTTGTTCTTGTAGACGTTGTTGGGCCTGAAGTGCACAGTTTGTAGGACAGTTGCAAATTTCTCAAGTGGATGACCTAAGGTTTATCAATCCGTGGAGGCATAGGATGAAGATGGTCTTCTCAAACAACCCTGCAACAAAATAACAAAGAGTCTCTTGTGTCCCCAACACACCCAATACAATGGTAGGTGCACTAGTTCGCCAAGAGATGGTGATAAGTGCAATATGGATGGTAGATAAAGGTATTTGTAATCTGAAAATATAAAACAGCAAGGTAACTAATGATAAAAGTGAGCGTAACGGTATTGCAATGATAGGAAACAAGGCCTAGGGTTCATACTTTCACTAGTGCAAGTTCTCTCAACAATAATAACATAGATAGATCATATAACAATCCTCAACATGCAACAAAGAGTCACTCCAAAGCCACTAATAGCGGAGAACAAACGAGAGATTATGGTAGGGTACTAAACCACCTCAAAGCTATTCTTTCTGGATCAATCTATAAAAGAGTTCGATTTCAGAATAACACCTTAAGACACAAATCAAACAAAACCCTAATGTCACCAAGATACTCCATTGTCACCTCAAGTATCCATGGGCATGATTATACGATATGCATCACACAATCTCAGATTCATCCAACCAACACAAAGTACTTCAAAGAGTGCCCCAAAGTTTCACCGGAGAGTCAAGAACGGTGCCAACCCCTATGCATAGGTTCATGAACCCACAAGTTGGTCACCAAAACATACATCAAGAGGCACGGAAATCCCATTGTCACCACAGATAAGCATGGCAAGACATACAACAAGTGTTCTCTAAAAGACTCAATCCGACAAGATAACTTCAAAGGGGAAACTCAATTCATCACAAGAGAGTAGAGGGGAGAAACATCATAAGATCCAACTACAATAGCAAAGCTCGATACATCAAGATCGTGCTAGAGGGAACACGAGAGAACACGAGAGAGAGAGAGAGATCAAACACATAGCTACTGGTACATACCCTTAGCCCCGAGGGTGAACTACTCCTCCTCCCATGGATAGCGCCGATGATGAAGATGGACACGGTGATGGTTCCTCCCAGGTGTGCTGAACGGACCCGAGAGGTTTTTGGTGGCTACAGGCTTGCGGCAGCGGAACTCCCGATCTATCTTGATATTCGATGGTTTTAGGGCACGAGGCTTATATACGCGAGTAGAAGTCGGCTGGAGGTGCTCTGAGGGGTCCATGAGACAGGGGCCGCTACGTAGGGGGCCTCTATCTCCCGGGCTCCTCGAGTATCTTCCGACTTGATCTCCAAGCCTCCGTGATGATATTCTTCCAAAAATCACGATGTCGAAGGTTTCATTCCGCTTGGACCTTTTGATATTCCTTTCTTCAAATATAAACATGCAATAAAACAACAATATGGGCTGGGCCTCCGTTAGTAGGTTAGTCCCAAAATGATATAAATGTGTAAAATAAATCCCATAAACATCCAAAAAGGGGTAATATAATAGCATGGAACAATAAAATTATAGATACGCTGGAGACGATCAAGCATCCCAAGCTTAATTCATGCTCGCCTCTGAGTAGGTAAATGATAAAACAGAATTTTGATGTGGAATGCTACCTAGCATAATTCTCAACGTAATTTTCTTTATTGTGGCATGAATGTTCAGATCCAAATGATTCAAAATAAAAGTTCATTTTGACATAAGAAATAGTAATATTTCAAGCATACTAATCAAAGTAATCATGTCTTCTCAAAATAACATGGCAAAAGAAAGTTCATCCCTACAAAATCATATAGTTAGGCTATGCTTCATTTTCACATACAAAGATGTTCCCAACTTCTATACCCGATGACAAGCCAAGCAATTGTTTCATACTTAAATAATTCATACTTTTTCAACCTTCACGCAATACATGAGCGTGAGCCATGGATATAGCACTATGGGTGGAATAGAATATGATGATGGGGATGTGTGGAGAAGACAAAAGGAGAAAGTCTCACATTGACGAGGATAATCAACGGCTATGGAGATGCCCATCAATTGATGTCAACATGAGGAGTAGGGATTGCCATGCAACGGATGCACTAGAGCTATAAATGAATGCTCAACAAAAGAAAACTAGTGGGTGTGCATCCAACTTGCTTGCTCACGAAGACCTAGGGCATTTGAGGAAGCCCATCGAGGAATATACAAGCCAAGTTCTATAATGAAAATTCCCACTAGTATGAAAAAGACAACTTATGAGACTCACTATATGGAAAACATGGTGCTACTTTGAAGCACAATATATGAGACTCACTACATGAAGAACAAGGTGCTATTTTGAAGCACAAGTGTGAAAAGAGATAGTAGCATTGTCTTTTCATTTATTTTGTTCTATTTTCTTTTTTTCCTTTTTGGGCCTTTTATTTTTTCTTTCTTTGACCTTTCTTCTTTTTTCCTTTTTTTTATTTGGGCAATGCTCTAATAATTATGATCATCACACTTTCATTGATTACAACATATGAATTACAACTCAAACTAGAACAAGATATGACTTATATGAATGCTCCGTGGTGTACCGATGGTGCAATGAATCAAGAGTGACATGTATGAAAATAATGCATGGTGGCTTTGCCACAAATACGATGTCAACTACATGATCATGCAATGGCAATATGACAAAAGTAAAGTATGTCATTGTTTCGGTAAGTGTAGGGGTACCTTAGTACCTAACCTGCACGGCAGTCAGAAGGTCCCCCATGGCAAGCCTTGCGGCGCTATCAAGAACCTCCACGGCCCTTCAGAAACAAGACTCCGCAAGAGGAGCTTGCCGTGAGCCATTCAAGAACGAGTAGGCAAGCCCCGCAAGAGAAGCTTGCGGAAGGCCACTCAGGCAAGGAAACAAGGCCCCACAAGAGGAGCTTGTTGAAGGCTTGGGCGCCAAGCCCCTGCGCGACAAGGTTCCTCTGCCAAGGCGCTGTATGGCAACTCTCTTCATCTCCTCCACTCACTCCGCCAACGGTCACCACGGGCTCTCCCAATGCGCAGGTCGACGGGCTGTGCAGCCAGGGAGCAGCGAAACGGCGCCGACAGCTACCATCGGGCAAACGGAGGCGACTTGACGGTCCTCATAATCGTTCGGGCGATCGAGACAGGCATTGATGACTCTTGTCCCTTGCCGCCAAGTTAGGTATAGATACTCATACATCGATAAAGCTGTACCAACCTATGTTTTTACCATCATACCCTTGTCTACTTGCCACATGTGGTGACCCCTTGTGCCTATAAAAGGAGGCCCAAGTGCAACGAGAAAGGGTTCGGGTCTAGCTCCGCTTAGTTCATCATATTCATACGAAACCACACTCAAGCTAGGTTTTGTAGCCCCATTGCTCCCTAGCAAGAACACAAGATAATCCATAAAGCAGCGGTAGGAGTATTATCTCCGAGAGCTCCGTTGGGTAATCCGCTGTGCATCGCTCGATCCGCTTGTGCAATCTCCGCCTGAACCACAAGGGACCCAGGTCCCGAGGGTGCTCATGGCACGACGCCTCTCGACATCTTTGGCGCTGTAGGGCCGAGGCTGTGTGAACCCGATCCGCGGTCACACGAGCAACTTCATCGACATTCGCTAACATGGCACCAAGAAGAAGTCTTCGCAGTAGCAGAGTCGTTCGCCGAACCCACCACCACCGGGCTGCCGAGGTGGGGAAACACGGCGGAGGAACCGCGCCGCCGAGAAAGCCCACAATGCCGCCAGGTCTAAGGACAAGGCAACACAGGCCGGCCCGAAGTTCGCACCGCCCCTCGCAGGAGGCGCTGGACCGACAAAGCCATGATGCTCGCGACCATACGCCGCTGGATCAAGGCCAAGCCGAGGATCCCGAGGCCTCGAGACCTCGATGCGCCAAAGATGCCGGTATAGTGGAGTACGTCGCTGGGATGCTGCTCCTCCTAATTTGGTTAGGAGTCCGAGCGCATCCCGCTTTTCGCCCACGCTGCCGCCAACCACACCAGCGAAGCCTTGGCAAGAGCTCGTTATTTAGATTACCTCCAACGGCCGATAAGGTCGACGTAATGGAGGGCCACACCAGAGTCTCATCGCTTCGCTAACGGGCGACGCCCCGGCAACCGAAGTGCCTGAGCCACGGCGAGGCGAAAGGCGCGAGCCGATGGCGACAGACTGCGGGGTGCACCACGCATCTCCTTCCGAAGGCTAAGATCGCCGACTCGCCGGATCCACTCGACAGCGATCGCAGCTGCCGGATCCGCGAGCTCGCCGCGACTCAACGCCAAGTTCTTCGAGAACGAAAGAAGAAGACGCCGAACCCATATTGAGCGCCAAGAGAAGCGCCAAACACCAACGCCGGCCCACTCGTCGATATGCATGCGCCAGGAACCAGCGACTTTCAGACGCTGTAGGTTGCCCTGCTCACTCGTGAGCTGCGGCAAGTCCGTGGTGTCTGACAAGAAAAACTTCAAACCAGACGGCCGGAGAAGTATGACGGTAGGACACACCCATCGGAGTTCCTCAAGATCTACACCATCGCGTGCAAGCTGCGGGGACGACGACAAGATCCTCGCCAACTACTTTCCCTTGGTGCTCAAGCCAAACGCCGATCTTGGCTCATGCACTTGCCGGATGGCTCTATTTCTTCTTGGCAGATTTGTGCCACCAGTTTGTTGGCGCCTTTCATAGGCGGCCACAAGCCTCATGGCAGGAGAGTGATTCCACCTGCTTGCCTGATGAGGGGGAGTCTCTCAAGAATTCATCCAGAGATTCACGAGTGCACTACAACATCCCAGACGCCCACCCTGCTGCAGTGATCGCATTCCATCGTAATGTACAAATCGCAGGATGAGGGAGGAGATGGCGATGTGCAAAGTGAAAGACGCCAACAGCCTCCACGCCCGGCCGACAAGTGTGCACGCTACTGAAGAAGGAAGAAGACTCCTGAGAGAATGTGGGAGCAGAGTCCGACAGTGAGGGGATCGCCTGCAAGAAATAGCCAAGGTGAAACAACAAGAGGAAGAAAATCAAGAAGTACTAGTTGTCGAGCAAGTGCGGCAAGGATGGTGCCGCCAACAAAGCTAAGGCTGGTGGCTCCGCAAGGAGGTTGCCGCGACGCCGACCGCCAAGCTCGTGCGCCGCCGACAAGCCCGACAGCCCAACAAGCAAGATCAGAAATCCACCGCACTAAAGGCCACGATCTCCGAGCTGCAAGAAAGTCGAGCAGCTTGTTGAGCTACAGAGAGCTGAGTACGAGCGAAGTAGACAAGGAGAAGGCCCAAGAAGGTGCAGGTGCAGAAGAAGAGACCCTGCCGGGAGGGCGCCAGCAAGCCAAGCAGCGGCAAGGAGATGACTTCCGTGGCCGATAAGGAAGAAGATGAAGATGAAGATGACGATGAAGACGACGGTTGATGAGCAGGAGTTTCAAAAGGCAACGGAGGTCCTTTATGCGACGGTGGAAAGGCCTTCGCATACCTCGCACCGCCAACTCAAGCAATGGATGCGTGAGGTCAATGCAGCGAACCGCCCATAGAGTCACGCAAACCTCTGAAATGGTCCAAGACGCCCATCATCTTTAACATTGAGGATCACCGATCGCATCATCTGCGTCGGGTGCTGCCGATGTTGGTCTCACCAACCATCCGCAACCTCAAAGTCACAAAGATGCTGGTTGATGGCGGGCCGCCTGAATTTGATCTCCTCTCGCAGTGCTCCGTAAACTTCAAATCCCCGACAAAGCTCAAGAAACCGTACTTTCCAAGGAATCAACCCAGAAGGAGCAAGCCAAAGGAAGATCACGTGCGTAACATTCGGCAGCGAGCTCAACTTCATAACCGAGAGGGTCACGCTGACGTCGCCGATTTCCCGTGCTTCTAATGGCATACTTGGTCAGCCCAAAGACTCGCCAAGTTCATGGCCGCCTCATTATTCCTACAACCTACTCAAGATGCCCGCCCGATAAGCGCTATTTCTGTTCATGGCGACAAGAAAGATGCACTTATCTGCGCCGACAAGATTTACCGATGCAGAGCGCGACAGATAGCAAACCACTTACCGAAGCTCCCTGGGAAGAAGAAGACCACCAGGTCCGCAAGAGCTCGTTCACTCCGCAAGCGCACTCTTCTGGAGTGCTGCGCTACCATCGAGGACGCACCATCGAGCTCCACCGCAAGTGCAACAAGACGATGGCAGCTCCGCCAAAGACCAAGAAGGTGCTCGCAGGAGGACGGACGTGGTACCTTCACCATCGCCACGCTTGATCCTAAATAGGAAGGCGAGCCTGTTTTCTCATGGCGTAATGTCGATGTGTTTGCATGGCAACCATCCGACATCCCGTGTTCCTGTGAAAGTAATTGAGCACCACCTAGCTGTCTCGTCCTCACGCCCGCCAAGGAAAGAGTTAGGAACAAAGTGGAGCCAAGAGTTCATGGCGAAGAAATCAAGAAATTAGAAGCAGCAGGGCTTGTCGAGGAGTTCCCC